>BMAO01014461.1:0-93195 GCA_019973975.1 Trichonephila clavata | reverse complement strand
ATGTACTAAACAAATCTAAAATCAGCAAAAAAATCCCCATATCACCATTTTTTAAAAAAAATTTGTCGCAAGTAGTGGGATACTTTAACAAAATTATGTGAGTAATAAAGAATAATTTAGCCAAAAAAAAAAAAAAAAAAAAAAAAAAGTTGGAAGTTAAACAAATGTAAAGTATTAATTAAAAGGTACGAAATGGAATTAAAAAGAGAGATAATAGATAATATTTTCGATTTATAATTCATTCGCTATAATAATAAGAATACTAAAGATAAGGATAAAATTAGTGAAATTTGGAAAATTTGGAAATGTAATAATTTAATTTAAAACATTTTTCAAAATTAGCTATCCAATAATTACTTGGTTAAAACCATCTGTTTTTCAAACATGAAATAATTTTTAAAAAAATTATTTTTCAACCAAATTTTCAATTTTAATTTATTTAAAAATTTTGAATAGTGAAAATGGGGGGAAATAGTTTTCATTCGAACCTAATTTATACCATGCATTTTTATATAATAATCAAATAAACGAGACATACAGGCTTAAAAAAATTCTTATTTATTTATAATACTTCACTTTTCAGAAACTGAAATAACAATTAACAAGATTTATAGATGTTTTTAAATAATTTATTTTTTTATATAAGCACTACATTTCTTTATAAACTCTAAGAAACAGATTACGATCTCAATTTAAATTTTCCTATACGCCATGGATAGAACAATTCAAAAATAATTTTAGAATGAAAGCAAACATGATGAATGTATATTTCTCTGTCAGCCATGAGTGTTTCAAAATTCTCTATCCTTCCCTAAAAAGAGAATATTATTGCAAGTTTAAACGCAGGTGTACATAAGGCACTTCTTATATTCATCATTTTATTACAACAATCAGGATGGCATTTAGTTTAAACATTTAGAATATTATTGAAATTTAAAATAATCCACCCAACCAATTTAAAATTCCAGTGATGGGAGAAAACAGCCATCCAATAAAACTTTGACTACCATCAGAGTTATCATCATTAGAATCACTGCTGTCATCAGGATCCATGGGCATATCATCATTGGAATCATTGTCGTCCATGGGCATGTTATCGTCCATATTATCCATGGGCGTGTTATCGTCCATATTATCCATGGGCATGTTATCGTCCATGTTATCCATTGGCATATTGTTATCTGTGTCTCCTGTAGGCATATTGTCTCCTGTATCATCCATGGGTGGCATAGAATCGTCCATTTGGGGAGATCTTGCAAACCGTTTGCTCGGGCCCCCCACAGCAGGCATGGGAGATCTTTTCAATCTCCTCGCATCTCCTCCATTGATTTGGAATAGGACGAGGAGGATAGCAGTCCAAGAAAATGCAATCCAAAAAAGCTTCATCTGAAACAATAAAGTATTGATGCATAAAAAAAATAACAAGTAATTCGACATCGATAAGAAAAAGTGATACTACGTATTACCACAACCTATTGGCGACTTTATATGCAACGAAGCACCCCTGGTTGATAATTCAGCGCGTACGACACATAGGAAATCGGGGTTGCCAACTTGACGAGTTATAATAGAGTTGGCGATTGTTGCGATAATACGTAAATACAAAAAAAATTTAGGTCCTGGAAATGGTGACCAATTTTGATATGTTAAGCAGCAAAAAATAAAAAAAGTCATGAAGTTACTTATGTATAAATCATACGGCATTATATTTTTAAAGTGACTGAGTACTTTCAGAATCGTGATTTTGAAAAAGCATATAAATGAAAAATTTTGTGATGCTTAGTGCCACTTGAATCAGAATATAAATATAAAATTAATTTAACAAATTACAACGAGAAGAAATTATTTGAATGCTATTTTTTGGCAAAAAATGAAGAAAGAATGTAATGTTTTCTAAATATTCCATCTTTTATGGAAATGCTTCTGTAATAATAATAATAATTCAACCTCTGACAATAAAGTTCGGTGAATAGTTCTGTAACATTATCGTAGATGAAATATTAATGAAATTTGACCTACTGTCCTTCGAAATGGTCACCTCTCATACCTATGGACAGCTGAGATCTGCTATATATGTTCTTTAGTCTTTGCAAGAAGTCTTCTTTTGAAATAGAGTTCAAAAGCCTCATCAAGATTTGTTGGATGTCAAATCTCTTTCCTTCCAAAGCGAGTTTGAATCGTGGAATAAGGATGATTCTGTAAGATTGAGATCTGACAAGAATGGTGTTTGTTCAATTTTCACCCCCCCCCTTTTGGCAGAAACTGTTTGACGATATTGGCTGTGTGGAAACGAGCATTGTCGTAAACAAAACACCATGAATCTTGTGCGTACTGGAACTGTACCCTGCGTAGACGTTTTCATGAAACGGGTTAAAATTTCAATGGACCTTGGGCATTCATCGTTCAGCTATCATGCGATCAGTTAATCGACGATATTTCGAGATAAATTTACTCACTTTCTCAATGTCTTCGTCACTGACGGAGGTCGCAGGTCTTTCACTACGGGGACGTCAGAAGCACTTTCCCAGCCCTTTCGAAATGGGTCAACCTTTCGTACACATGCTTCATGGACAGTGATTGATCTACATTAACACGTACCAGCATCAAATAAGTTTCTGTCGGTGTCTGACCAAGTTTAAAACAAAACTTTAAATTGATCTTTTGTTCGTTTATTTTCCTGTTCCCAGGTAAAAACCAACGCACTAAACAAGCACTTTGTAAAACAAGTCTTACACAGAACACAAATGATGCTCAAATGAACAACGGGGGTGGAAGATGATCAACACCTGACGCTACGCATGTTCGACGTTTTATTTCGCCAGTATTTCCAGATCGGCAGTTCTGACTTCATTCACCAAACTTTATTGTCAAAGGTTTTATTTCGCCTAAGAAAGCTAAGACGACAGAGCCTGAACTAGGATATTTGAAATATATAGTTTAGAAGCGGATTTTTAAATATATATATATGCATATTTTAATACATAAGAGAAATTTTAACAGAAAATACTAGTAATTATTTTGATTGATTGTAACTGAATAACACACACACACACACACACACACACACACACACACACACACACACACACACACACACACCACACACACACACACACACACACACACACACACACACATTAAGATACCTTTTGGAAGATTTTCTTTATTTGATATGTATACTTATTTTTGTGACTTTAAACTTTCAAATTCATTTTCTAAAATTGCGAAAACTCAAAAGATTTTTCGTATATTTATATAAAATTTTACAGAATTATTTTCATTCTATTCCTGAGGATCTGTGTGAGCTAAGATTTTTAAGATACATAATTTACAAGGGGAGCTTATTTATATTTCAATAGATGGAAAAACCAGAGTAGAGAACTTCTAACAGAAATCCCACCGTTATTTTCTTAATTGATAGCATCACTGAAAATAACGTGAAATCTTAAAATATAGTCAACTATATAAAAGCAAAATAGTACTATTATAGAAGCATTTTTCCATAAAAGAAGAATATTTTTAAAATATATTATTTTTCTACATTTTTTGCCAAGAAATTGTATTGAAGTTTTTTTATGGTAGTATATTTTTAAAGAAATTTTATATGCATATCATAATTCAGGTGCATTAAATATAAAAAATACAAAATCAGAATTTATTTGAACGCTTTCGCAAAATCACAGTTGCGAACGTAGACGGATACCTTAAGAACAAGGACAATTCGGGAGCTTCGTATTTGGGGATTGATTACATAAAAGGTCCTCTGTAAGAAAGTTATGTTGCATACTAAGTGGAATATGCTGTCAACGTCGTCTAATGGCGTAAATAACAATTAGGATATTGAAGTATCAGCTCAGATGCATCGCTTGATCGCAGCGTACACTGTTGTCCGAAAGTTAAGCTTAAATTGTAAAATGCGAAAAACATGAAGTAAGTATTCGTAAAATTATTCCAAAATTCTTGCGGACATTAATTGGGTGAAGAAGAAACATTGGGTTTAATCAAAATTCAAAATTTTCTACGTCCTGCGCGAAACACCGTCGCATGTCGGAACGTGGAGAAATCGATTCACGCAGCATAGGCAGTTCAGACCAGTTTCGTGCAACTGCTGTGTGAAGTAATGTTGTTAACCAGCAAACAAGGGGAATGATGGCAAAAAGACGCCAATTGGACATGTTTACGAAAGAAAGAATCGTTGGAATGCTGGAATCCTCACGATCACAAACCGAAGTGTCTCGAATTCTGAATGTGGACCAGTCTGTGATCTCAAGACTGTGGCAGAGTTTTCAAAGAACGGGAGATGTAACCCGACAACCAGTATCAGATCGACCAAAGTCAGAACCCCTCGCCAAGACAGATATCTGGTAATAAGTGCACGACGTCAGAGGGGCCGTACTGCCAGAGCACTGGGTTCGGCGCTCACAGTCGCCACAGGAATACGAATTTCGAGACAAAGTGTTTGCAGGAGACTCAATCATGCTGGCCTGTATACCAGAAGAACAGCAGTTTGCATTCCCCTCACGTCTGCGCAGATACGCGCTCGTTTGAACTGGAGTTTGAAATATCAACATTGGAGTGTGGGAGAGTGGGCCAATGTGATGTTCAGTGACGAGTCCCGGTTTAGTCTGAGTAGTGATTCTCGGAAGGTAACGATATGAAGAGAACGTGGAACATGTTTTGAACCAAGAAACATAACTGAAAGACATCATTTTCCATCAAGGGGAGTAATGGTATGGGCAGACATCATGATGGACGGCCGCACAGACCTCCATTTCTTTTACACGGGTGCTGTGACTACTCAAAGACACAGAGACGAAGTTCTTGAGCCTTATGTTTGCTTGTTTCGAGGTGCTGTCGGTCCTGACTTCATATTCATGGATGATAATGAGTCATGTCACCGAGCGGTGCTGATTGATGACTTCCTTGAAACGGAAAACATCCAGCGCATGTCATGGCCTACGAACTCCCCTTATATAAATCCTATCGAGCATGTATGGGATATGCTCGGGAGACAAATTTCAGCCCTTTCGCACCCACCAAGCTCCGTTACAGAACTGAAGAGAGCTCTCCAAGAAGCTTGGAACCGTTTGAGCCCACAACTCATTCATCATCTCAAAGCATGTATGGTAAATCGCTGTGCAGCGTGTCTGGCTGTCAGAGGGGACCATACGCCTTATTAAACTGCAGCATCAGTATTTTATTTTATGTTTTCTTTCATTTTTTTTTAAAGTGTGAATCCTTGCTATGCTCAGTTTTCTTTCAAACTGTTACTTTGGATAATAAAATTAGTTATTATCATTCTTTTGATTTGCTTCCTTATTTTATAACCATTTTACACTCGCATATCACGTTTCCCGCCATTCTGATTCATAGTTCCTTCTTTATTCACATAATTATCAATTATGCTTAACTTTTGGACACCAGTGTGAAATTAAGAAATCCATCACTAATATTCTTTATATCAGTATTTCTCAAACTGTACGAAACCCAGCCAATTACCCCATAGGCTGGTCATATATAAAATTGAAAACAAAAATTATCACTTATCTTGATAATTTGTACGATTTATAATTAATCCCTTATATGCCGGTTAAAAACTACGTCATTCGCTCCCCAATGCCACCATTTAGCACATTGCCTAGCGTATGTGGTGTATTGGGGGGGGGGGGGTAGCAGAAAAAGAGCAAAGAAGTAAATCCTCTGAAATAAGTAAATCCTTCCAAACACTGTCAAGGTCATTTTATTGCATTCCAAAACCTTCAGAATAATTTTATGTGGATAGCAGTATACAGAAAAGATCGTACTTTGGAAAGACGTACATATACGACCGATGCAATTGAGACACTGGCTGACGTTTATATGAGCAGGTGGCACTTAAGAAGTTACAGTCGTATTGTAGGTTTAGCTCTGCAGAGTATAGTACTTTTGAATTCTGCACACATTATTATGGTATAGAGGGGGAGAGGGTTCGATGAAAATTTTGATTGAATATTGAGTCACAAATACTTAAAGTTTGAAAAGTGCCTTATATAGCTCTAAAACAGAGATTCTCAACCACTCTGTCGAGGCACTTTTGTGTGCCGCCAAATCCTTGAAGTGTATCGCCAAATTTTTCTAAAAATATTAATTATATTTTAGAGAAAAAAATAAAATCCTGAACAGAATCATTCAGCCGTTTCATAGAAATGAATTAAAGGAGTTTTGTGGTATATTTGACTAATCCTTTCTTGGATAAAAGGATTTAAAAAAATTGATTGGGTTCATAATTCATTTGGAATAATGGATACATCTGTATGTGAATTAACTTTGAATGAAGACAAAGAAAAATTGAGATTTAATCTCAAAACATTCGGAAGATTCAATTAATTCATTTTGGATTAAAATTTTAGGTGATTATCTCATAATACCCAGAAAAAACCTTACAAATATCGTCACAATTTCCTACATCTTATTTGTGTGAATTCGGAATTTCACCATCGAAACAAATATGAAAATAAAAGATCGATGCTTTTAAATGTATATAACGAAATAAGAGTGTGGATTTATAATTTTTACTATTAAATATAAACAAAATTATTAAAAAACATCATCCTCGCATTTAGCATTAAACGTATTCTTATAATTAATCTGTAATTATTATTCAATAAACATTTACCGTCTTTATCGTACATATTGTTTTATTTAACATTAAATAGTATTATCACAAACTATTTTACATAGTATATTACAAAAAAGTAAAGTTCTTTCAAACTTATTTTATTGTTAGTGATCCGCCAAATTTCGAAATTGTTAAAAATCGACCGCAACAACAGCAACAACAAAAGGCTGATAATATCAATGCTCTAGAACAATGTTAAATTAATATTCACATTCAGCTCAAAACTTGTGAATAATATCTTATTATTTTTTTTTGTTGACAAAAGTTTCTTTTTAAATCATCCCTAAATTGTTCTGTTTCTTAAAGATATGCGCGATAATAAAAACTATTAGGCGAGTAAGCATTTTAAAAGTCACAAAAGCAACTATATACTTTGATATATTACATTGGAAAACAAAATTGTGTCACAGAAAAGATTATATCTAATGCAAAAGATGATAAAAAGAAAAAAAGCTTAACTTAAAAATTTTCCAATAATTTCAAACTTATACTATTACTTAAATGCCATTTTACAGTTTATTTAATTGAAAAATTTTCGATGTAGGGAAATATATATATATTGCAAAATATATTTTGAAGCATATACACGAGGTAAGACCTTAGTCAAATATAACTCAAATAACTTATCAGAATTCTTGATTTCTCATTAAATGGTTTAAAAATTAGTGAGATGAGAAACGCCTGCAGATGTGAAAGTCTTGGAAATATGAATGAATCAAAATATTAACTGAACTTTTGAGTAGAATTAATACGAATTATGAGTTAAGGTATCCGCCTATCTAAAATTGTGAATTTTTTTCTAAAATTGACGACTTTTTATGGTTTTATTTTATAGACCATCTTATTAGCTTTATATAAATAGCAAGCTTATTATTTTCCGTTCACTAGAACAAAAACTACAAGTGTTTTAGTAAAAGCAAATGCCGTTACTTTAAGCAAGATGTCATACTTTAAAACGCGTTTTACTCGAAATGTGTTTTATTGAAATGCTCAAATGGGGATAACGGAGTGCTAAGAAGGTTTTGAAAATAATTAACTGAAATTTTCTGTGTATGTTCTGTATTATATTACAAGTGTTTTAACCTTCCGATTTATCAATCACTGTCTTATAACAAAAATTTGCAGTCCGTTATATTAATATAATCGCTGTTTTTAATCAATTTCATATAACTAAGATAAAGTGCTCTGGTTTTTATAAAAACTAAAATATCTCTTATCCTGAAGGTTATTTCAAAAATGAATAATATAGCAACACATCTGAATTGAAAAATTGAACATTTGTTCATAAATTTTTGGTACAGAATGGGCCCCATTCATGTAATTTTTTGTCAATTTTTACCAATTTTTTCCTCATCCAGTAATAATAAATTGTTTTTATCTTCTTAATTTAAGGATATTTTTCTTAAAATGTACTAAACAAATTTAAAAACCATAAAAAAAATCTCCATATCTCTATATTTTTAAAAAAGTTGTCGCAAATACCCATGCTTGTGTGGATGCCTTAAGTAAATATTTTGCGAACAAAGAAAAAAGTTGCATAAATTATTAAAACAAATTTTGAGAATCTTTTTAATGTAAATATAAATCAGTTAACTACAAAACATTTATCAAAGCTTCTCTTTTTTAAAAATCTAATACTGTTTTAAGAAATCAAATGCAATTAAGAAAAATGATCTTGATTTCTTTCTTTAAAATATTCGACATTGTTTGGAACTATGGTTTGAAAAAGCGTATAAATAAACTATCTTGATGTTTAGTATCACTTAAATTAGAATATATATATATATAATCGTTTTAAGAATATTGTTGCAGTAAAAAGAAAAAAAAGGAAGAAGAAATGACGTATTTTGAAAGGAAAATGCTTCTATTATTATATTTTGCTGATATACAGGCTTTTTTACAGAACCCAAACTAGTATTTTTGAAAAATTCACATTATTTTTAGAGTTACTACAGTGTTTCTCAAACTGTAGGGTGCCCCACCCCCTTGGAGGTTGTGATAATTCTACGAGGGGGGGGGGGCACGAGCATATTGAAAAGTCTAAAGCGAAAGATAATCTTAAAAAAGTACTAATTGACAGTAAACAAAATACATTCTCACACACATAATAAAAAATGAAATACACATTTACAGTGATATAATATACTTATAAATGTATCAATACTACACAATGTATTTTTTATAATTAATTTAACAATATTAAGTTAAGAACAAGTTTAAAAATTGCCAGTGGCCCCATGGCTTTGTCAGATACAAAATTATATACAAAATTTAACATTTGTCTTGATAATTTGATTGGTTTATTAAAAATCCCTTAACTGCCGAGATTAAAAGTTATGCAATTCGCTCCCAATGCCACCGGACACACTTTCAAGGTCCTTTTATTTCATTCCATAGCCTTCGGAATACTTTTAAGGATAGTAATGCGTAGAAAAGATCGTACTTTTGAAAGACGCATATATACGTCCGGGGGAAATAATGGCTGTGTGAGACGTTTATATACGCCGATGGCACTTAAGAGGTTTAAGTCGTATTCTAGCTTTAGCATCTAAGTATAGTATAATTGAATTCAATGCATTGTTATTTATGGAAGGGGGAGGGGCGATGAAAATTATGATTGAATATTAGATCGGAATATTGAAAAGTTTGAGAAGCACTGAGTTACTAGCCATTGAAATTATAATCAGTATTTTTTGTTAAAATTTCTCTACTCTGATGTATTAAATATATGAATAAACCCCCTTGTGAATTATATATCACATCACTCAATAAGTCCCAGGCCTAACTAATAAAACAACAACTTTTCTGGAAAATCGAGCTTTATTTATCAAGATACTCCCCTTCAAGAGTGATACATGCACTCCAGCGCTTTTCTGATTTTTTAGTACCTTTTTCGTAGAACGATTTGTCTGTGCTCTCAAAATAGGCTTCTACTTCGGCAATCACTTCATTTGAACCCAACCTCTTTCCCTGAGGCATTTTTTAAATATCTGCAAACAGCCAGTAGTCATTCGGGGCTAGATCAGACTGTACGGTGAGTGGGAAAGTAATTCTAAGCGCAATTCGTTCAATTTGACCATCGCTTTCGTGGACTTGTGGCACAGAGCATTGCCTTGGTGAAACAGTACTTTTTTCTTTTGCATTTGAGGACGTTTTTCCTTATTTTTTCATTCAGTTGATCCAATAACGCCATATAATATTCTCCGTTAACTGTTTTGCCTTTCTCAAGGTAGTCAATAAATAAAATTCCCAAAATATGGATGCCATAACTAGCTAGCTGACGTTTGAGTTTTTGATTTCTTTGGACCCCTTTCTATGTCTGCTGTCCATTCAGATGACGAACTTTTGGATTCAGGCGTGTAGTAAGGGATTCGTATCTCATCCATTGTCATATATCTACGTAAAAATCCTGTTTATTTTGTTTAAACAGCTCCAAACAACGTTCTGAATCGTCGACACATTGTTGTTTTTGATCGAGAGTGAACAAACGCGGCACCCACTTTGAACACAGCATTCTCATTGACAAATGATCATGCAAAATAGCAACAATACTGCCTCGTGATACCTTTAAATTCTCTGCTAGCTCACACGACTTCAATTTACGATCGGCAAAAACGATTTCATACACTCATTTGATGATTTCTGGAACAACTGCAGAATTGGGGACCGCAGAACTGCAGACTTAAACGTTCAATGTCGTTTGTATCTGTACGACCACGTTTTAAGTCAGCATACCATCTCTTAACAGTTGCTTGCGATGGAGCAGAGTCCGGATAACATTTATTAAGCCATTATTTTGTTTTAACAGTGTTTTTCCTCATTAGAAATTAAGGTTTAATTAGCACACGAAATTCTTTTTACATCTATGGTTTCCAAACAGTTGCCGCTGTTGCCACCAAAAATTAATGTAACTTTATAACTAAACAAGATATTATCTCGAAATTTTAACACGTGCCGTTTGAAAGTTAGTACTACTAGGTTAGAAAAGTTAGAAGGTAGCTCCATCTATATGTTAGGCCCGGGACTTATTGAGTGATGTGTTATTTCAAAAATAATAGTTCAGGCTCTGTATAGAAGTTTTAGTTATATATGAAAGAAAAAAAAGGAATAATATCAAAGGGAAATATTATTATTATCGAAGCATTTTCCATAAAAGGAAATGTTTCGAAAACGTATAATTCTTTCTTAATTTTTGGTCGAAAAAATTGCATTTAAATAATTTTTATCGTAATAATATTCTTAAGACAAATGACACAAAAAACAAAAAAGTTATTCATTTGTACACTTTTTTAAAAACATGGTCCCAAACGTATTTGGATACCTTAAGAGTATAAACTTTAAGTACAAAAATTCTATTCATAGAAAAATCAAGAAATGTATGAAATGATTTAAATAACTCTTGTCTCAGGCAAACAAATATACAGCAAAGTATTTAGTGAGCTAAATTGATGAATATCATACCTTAAGGCGTATATTTTTCTCTGGAACTGGTGATATGACTTTTGACCTAAACACTAAATATTTCAACAAAACCGATGTTAAAATATAGAATTTTAGGCAGTTTGAAGTCCAACCTCAACAAGAGACAATAGCTTTCATAAATATGCATTAGCAATTACCATGATCTTGAAAATTTGGAAGTAAAGAAGACAAATCACTCTTATAAAGTCAAAACTTTTTATCACTTTCATCAGCTAAGATGAATGATGCGACGTTTATTAAGGAATAGACGATAATACTTCTGAGTGATTATCATTTCCTAAATAATTACCGAATCTCAAAAATATAGGAATAATTCTAATTAAACACAATGAAATTGTAAATTCCATGAATATTTTTTAAATCAAGTCAAGCATGTAATATGTGTTTTCAAAAATGTTACGATAACATGCAGAAAAATTTGTTTTTTATTTTTGAAAATTGCCAGTAATTACACAGACATTAAAAGATAATTTCACAATATATGAATACAACATATAGGAATAAAAACGTTTAATTGTTATTAAAGAAATTGTCAATGTTGATGTATACCTTTTTTCATACACACACATAGTATAAAAATAATAATTTCCTTCCATATAAATGGTAAATGATTATTATTATTTAAGTTCTATGGCGTAGAATCCGCCGTATCAGCCGTATTAATGATGCGGTGACCCCATTCTGTAGGGTCTCCAACAAGCATACTATTCTTGACATCTTCAAATAAGTTTAATTAATGCGATCGTTTTTAATTTTCCAAAAATGGACCTTAAAGAATTTTGATACAAGGCCTACTCAGAACTAGCCACGCCAGTGTTTAAGCTATAAAGGAGCAGAAATTATTTTGAGATACAAAGAATGTAGAGTTATTTTTTGTGGTAAGTAAGTAGAATATGAATAATTAAGAGAATTCTGTAGTACATTATTATCTCTAATGATATTCTCTCTCTCTATCTTTAACGATTTATTATGAAAATTCAAGAAGTGCGGAATTTAATTTCTTGTTTTTACCTACATGTTGAAGCATCTGAAATAGTTCTTCAGGATAGTAATTGTACATTTTTCTTACCCCAATCTCTATTTTAAGATTAAATGTGGCATCTTAGAAGAGAAATCACGATATAAAAACACAAAAATTTGTTTACAATGAGCCACTGATAACAAAATAAGTTTTTGACTATGAATTTGACTATTTGAAAAAAAAGAAGCGTTAAAAAAGTCTTTGTATGCGTTGGGAGTCAAGGAGGGCTGTTCAAAATTTTGGGAGTCCGTGATGTCGGGGGGGGGGATGCATAAAAAGGTCCCGGGGCGATCGAAAGTTTAAGAACTACTGCCCTAGAGAGCAGATATATTGTCAGGTTAATTTCGTGGGGTCGTATAACCTTATCATGGACCTTGAGTCTGGAAGAGGATATATTTACAGCATGACAAATATCCGAACTGGTTGTGTGACGATGGAATTGTGACTTTCCTTGACACTTAGCACAGATACGCACATGGACAGTGGTGTGCCCAACGACAAAACTAGATACAGAAGTGAAACCACGTCATTTTTTTTCAGTTGAATCACGGTTCTACGTAGAACATCGTGATAGACATATCGATGCCTGGGTACAGAGTAGAATGTATGTGCCCATCAAGCCTTCAATATCGTCATGCGGGAACTGCACCTGGTGTAATGGTGTAGGTCCCGCAATAAATTTTCGCACAGGGATAAAGACGGTGGAATTGTGGTTTTCCTTGACACACTTTTCCTTAGCACAGAGACGCACATGGACAGTGGTGTGCCCAACGACCAAACGGGATACAGAAGTGGCACCATGTTTTTTTCAGAAGAAAAAAAACATTCAGCATCAGGATGGACGTATCCATGTCTGGGTACAGAGGAGAATGTTTGTGCCCATCGTGCCTTTGATATCGTCACGCGGGCCCAGCACTTGGTGTAATGGTACGAGCAGCCACATTGGGTATTCGTTATGAGCACTGGTTGTTCACGTTGTCGGTAATATGAACAGCCAGCTGTACATTTCTTAAGCCCTTGGTTTGTGGTTATGGTCTACCTTCAATACCTCGAAAATATTATTTTTCAACAAGTAACGTAAGGCTGCATGTCCTGACCTACCCCGAAACAGAGGGTATTCAATTGTTGCTCTCTTTCTGGTTCATTTTCTAGATATTTCCCCCCATTTAAAACATCTGTTAATGGGTTGAGGAGAAAGTAGGCTGCTACCACTGTCAAGCCAATATGATTGACGAAATGTGTCATAGACTTGAAGCAGCAAGTATGTAATGATTTACCTGTTTCTGTCATCTAAGCCGGTTTTACTAAATGCCTAACTGGGTTTAACTGTCCCTTTAAGCTGATAGAAATGACGGATGGTTGTATTATCACCTACAGCACTTCTTTATTTTTTATTACAAATACTTCTAAAAACATCTAAGATATTTTTAATCGTTTCAGCTTTATTTCACACGGCTGTTTTTTTAAAAACCATTCTTATCTTATTTCCTTACATTGTTAGAGTCAGGAATAATCTCTATGTATTCAAGAAAGAATGCAGACTAAATTATAATTATTTTTTTCAAAATCTTTCAACAAATGATATCTTTTTTAAATTTTATAGCTCGAGATCTTACAAATATTTTGCAGATTCCTCAAGAGCAACAATTAGCGGCATCAGGAAAATTGCTGGAAAATGAAAACAATTATAACTATTTTTATTTGTGTTACTTAAACAACTTCAAAATTAGCCGAAGTTCTTTATTTGTTGAATGACTTTTCGAAATTTTTCGTAATGGGATTTAAGATGATTCTTGAATCAATGATAATTAAATTAAATGAATATAAAAAATTTAATTGAAGTTTGTGACGGATCTATACGGTTCCTTCCACTAACTCCTTGGGGATTCCTTTTGGGCCATCATTTGTTCAACCAACTTTCTCCGAGGAAAGAAAGCGTGATTATGCAAATGAAGTTTAATATATTCTGTTTTCGCTAGTTTTGAGAGTTAGGGAAGTGAATGTTGAAAATTAGTGAAGTGAGGATAGCTTAGATGTGAAGTGAATAGCTGAGAAGCTAGCAAACCGGAAGTAGTACGTATACGTAAACAGTGTACAACGCGAGAAGTTTGAAATCCAGAAAGTGCTTAGTTCCACTATTGGAGAAGTATTTAAGGTCAGGTCTAAAAGATTAAAGGATTGCAAGAGTTCAGGTATTGTGATCTTATTTCAAGTAGAAGTTAGAGAGTTAAATTATCACGTTTCTAAATTAAAATAAGCTTTGTATAAGTTACCGTAAGGATAGATTTGCACGATCGTACATATTATTCCCACGCTATCTTGTCTCCCATTAGTCCTCTGATAGATCCAATTTATCTTAATTAGAGTGTTATTTGTATCTGTGTTGAATATAGAAAAAAATAAATAATTAAAGTTCATCATGTAGTCTGATCATTTAGTTCCTCCCACACATCTAGCAGGGTCAAAAGGAATAAGAAATGTAAATTCTTTACAAGTTTCAGTCATAATATGATGTAAAATATTAGCTTTCGCCATTTTTAAAACTTTCAAATCAATTGAAAATAATTTTTGAATTTTGAAAATACAGTAAAAGTGAAAAAAAATTAATAATATATAAAAGAGAAAGTTGGACACTAAAATAATATATTTTAGGAAAAAATTTACAATAGACGATTTAGATTTTTTTATGCTTTGAAACTCTGAAACAAAAAATTCTCTCCAATCCATATTTTTAATCATAATTGGAATTGTAAAGTCTCCTAAACTGTATTTTCTCTAAATAGTGTTTATGGGAATTATTTTTTTTTCGTAATATATTTGAATCTTTTATATGTTAGTGATTGCAATAATTAAATTGTTATTTAACTATAAGCTGGAGTGGAGTTGTGACGACTAAATTTATAGTTGGGAAATTATTAGATTAAATTATGAAACACCATTTTTAAACTAAAGTTTATTTATCTTCTCTTTAAATGGATTAGATTATTAATGGATTAGAAAATTTGATTTAGCTTATTTTCTTCCGTATCACAGATAAGATAGTGAATAACTTGCTTTATATCTCGAGGGTTACAACTGATACATAATTATGTACTAATTAAAAAATAAAGTAAAATTATTAAGCCTTCAAAGATACTTGTGCACTGAAATTTTAGAAAAAATGCCCTTTTTAAATTGTTAAATTTACTCAATAACAATTAATATAAAATAAATTTTTTAAGTCAATTCCTACTTAGATCAACAAAAATAAATATTTTATTTACTTTTTATTAAATAGTTACAATTAATATAAATATGTATATACATATGACAAAATCACAGCACTAAGTGGCAATTAATTTTTATTAATTATCATTAAAATGTATCGCATTGTCATGCAAAACAATCGTGTATATAAAATTTCAGTTCAGCAGTTCAGCTTTGTAAAAAAAAAATCTTTTAAAGTTTTAACCCAAGTTACTAAAAATTAAACCAATGGGGCTGTATCTGTACTTTAAATAAATAATTTCAGTCAATAAATTTAATTAATTATTAAATTATCGTGTTGTTACCCAAAACAATAGTGTATAGAAAATTACAGCTCAAAAGAGCGCTTTAAAATGTGAGTTAAAAACCTTTTCAAGTTTTGACACAAATCGTCAAAAGGGTCGCTAAGTCGCCAAAAATGATTCCAACGTGGCTGTATTTGTAAATATTTGAATAATTAGTTTTAATCAATTAATTTTTTTAAGTATAATTAAATTACTGTATTGTCATCCAAAATAAGCGTGTATATAAAATTTCAGCTCAATTGAGTGCTTTAAAATGCATTTTATTAACGACTGATAATTTGAACAAGATAAATACAAAGAGAGAGTGAACTAATAGTAGGAATTGAAAAATAGAAATAATGTTTGTATTTCTTAATAATGAAGATAGGGAATAAATAATCTTATTCTAATTCGCCATCTTTGATGCTAGTTTTCTAAGATTATATAGTAGTGTTTGATAGCAAATATTTCAGGATTTGTTTATTGATAAATATTTTGTTATAAAAATGCTTTTAACAGTACTTTTTTGAAATTTCAAAACCATTTCGTTTAAATTGTTTCTCAAACCCTAGATGTATGTCTACCTCAGATTGAGCATTAATAATTTAAGTACTTGAAAGAATCTTTACTTTGATTTTCTTTTAATTTAAGTCTTATTATGAAGTAAAACGAGGGCTACTGGCGACGAACCTCACAATTTTGAACCGAGAAGTGACGGGTATGACACCTGAGTTGACACTTTACTCTCTGAACTTGTAATGTTCTAGCTTGAACGCCTAAAGGCGTAGGAGAATTGGAAGGAACACTAGCCATAGTTCAAGAAAACAATCTAATTTTTTCAATATAATAATCACTCCATAAATTAAATCAATCCAGTTTAAGAGATGTACGTAATTAATAACTATGCTGACAATAAACGAGGTTGTTGTTGTTGTCGTGTCCTTCCCGAAGGTAAGGAATGAAAGTTGCCAGAGCTTGTGAGACAGGTTGGACTTCTTAACGACGCATGCGTAACAGGCAAATTTTATCACAATTTAAATATAGAAAATTTGATACTTTTATAATACATAATAATCATGGATCGCAATAAATCCAAAGCTCTTTTGAAAGCTTTAGAATTTACTGAAATTAGCATTCGCCTGAGGGGAATTCTTAGCATGATAGTTATGTGGGGTGTGGGAACTGATTTGACAATGCACAAACATGGTCTAGGAGCATATATAGTATTTATTGCAGTTCTCCTCACTATTTTTGAAACTTCTTTTACTATAAATATCTATTTGGATTTTGTCACTAAAGATGAAAAGAATTTGTGCTTTCAGTTTTAGCAGCGAGTACAGTGGTTGGACAAGTGGAAAAAAAACCATTTTATATTTTTTTCTGTCCATTTTTTGCTTTATGAAGCCACATGAAATGTGGTTAGCTACTGTTGGAGGAAGTATGTTGATAGTATTAGCCTTATTGTACCTTGCATTTACATATAAATAAACGAAGCGAGATATGGGATAACTTTAATACTAACCACACTTATTCAAGGCGATAACTTTGACTTCTTAGCTTTGACTTATTTAATCTGGATTTAACCCCAGTGACATTTCGTCACCTTAAGTAATTCAATTTTGAAATATTAAATGTGCGCGAGTCACATTCAATTTAATGCATCTCTGCTCCGATAGCAGTCTATCCTATCTCTCTCTAACCTGAAAACCTAGACTATAAATAGTAGTTTTATTTAATATAATCACTTCTTCTTCGAAAAGGAGTTTTATAATAAAATAATTTTTAAAGACCAGAAATTCTCCAAAAGGACTATTAGTAGATAGAGCTCGGATAGAATTGGCACAAACTTCCATGCCATACCAACGAGAAGACTTTGAAGCTTTAAAGAAGAGAAATACTCTAACTGATAGGACTCTCCTCACAGATTTAATTTAAGTAAAAATATAATTGATACCCTGTATCTGTTTTTATCTTCAATTTTAATCATATTGTTAGCAGTTTCCATACACATTTCTCAACACATCCTTCATATATTCTCCTCATCTTCACTTGAGTTTTATGACAGTTTTTATACGAGAGCACCTCTGAATTTTTTTAGATACGTGCAGACGAGGTTACATAACAAAATTAACTGTTTAATTTGAAAATACAACGTATTTTAACATAGCAGATGACCTTTTACTGATTTACTTCAAGTTGTTTAGCGTAGAATAAATTTTAGTTAGAAGAAAAAATGGAGTTGAGATGCGAGAACATTATCATACTATGATTTTTTATGATTTTAAAGCTGGATTAAATCAAGAAGAATGCGTTCAATGGCTGCAATTAACATTTGGTGAGGAATATCCATGTCGTGCTACTGTATTCAGATGGTTTAAAGAATTTTGCAGTGGGCACAGTTCTCTTCAGGTTGAAGAACAAACAGGAAGGCCGCGGTCGGCTGTAATCCCGGATAATGTGTCTGCCATTCGAAAAATGTTAATGGATAATAATCACTGTACCTACCAAATGATACAGAAGGAACTAAACATTGGATCCGCAACCATATACAAACTTATTCTTGAAGATTTACATATGAAATAAAGTAGTTTGTCGTTGGGTTCCCCATAATATAGCTGAGCACAAAAAAGAGGAGAGTATCAGAATCCCAAAGGAAACCCTTAAATTGCTAAATGATGAGGGTCACTGCATCATTTCTTAAAAGTATAACGGGTGATGAAACGTATATGCTGGTTTTTAACGTTTCAACACATCAAGAGAGCAAAGTATGGGTCTTTGAAGAGGATTCCATTCCAACAATGGTGAAAAGAAACAAGCAATGAAGAAATAAATGTATGCCATTTTCTTCTGAAGTACGGGATTGGTCAAAACTAAAAAGTTGGAAGGACAGAAGACAGTAACAGCAACCTGGTACACTACTAAATGTCTCCAAGAAGTTAATATTAGGGTACTAATGCTTCACCATGACTATGCATCTTCCCATAGAGCCGGATTAACTGTTGAGTTTCTTAAGCAAAAACAAATTAAATTGATAGAGCATCCACCTTATTCTCTGGATCTAGCTATTTGTGACTTGATTATTATTTAACCTAAAAGAATTTAAGGGGATGTCTTCTCCATTCAGAAGAAGAGATTGATGTGGCTATAAATGCCTTTTTTCATCAATTCCACAAAAAAATGCGTGGTTTGAGGCATTTAATCTGTGGAAAATTCGCTTACAAAACTGCATTGATGCTGGAGGAGACTACTTTAAACACTCCTAAAATTTTGTATGTATAACTTTGAAAACCTAGGAATTTCTCAAAAATTTCAGAGTGACCCTCGTATAAGTAATAATATCATTTAGTTGTAACTAAATAAAATGTGTTAGTATTTAAAAACAAAAAATAATTTGCAACGCAACATTTTTGTAAATGCACATTTATTAACTCTTGTGATTCTCTTACAAGTGCATTTCAGTATGTCATGAGTTGAGTCCTCACAGAATTCCTAGAAGTTGTCCGAGTACATCTGAGGAGAGCGACAAGGGGATGCAAAGATCCACACCGACAAGCTTCCCATTTCCTCCGCCAGACTGACGTTTCAGTCGGAATGTTTCGGTCGCGAAGGAGAATGCCATCATGCATGCCATCAGCACAACCACAAGAAGAAGAAATTTCATCATCTATGAAAAAATGATAAAACAGTTAGTAACAATTTGTATTTGTATAGAACAGAACGTTTCGCAAACTGTGGCGTACATCCCTTTAGGAAGGTGTGATAACTCTACGAGGAGGGGGTGGGGGCGAGTGTATTGAAAAGTCGAAGGCAATAGATTATTTGAAAAATTATTAATTTGCTGAAAGTTGATAAGCAAAATACATTCTGACATAATAAGAAATAAATACACATTTACACTGATATAATACACTTATAAATGTATCAGTACTGCACAATGTATTTTATAATTAAATTAGCAATACTAAGTTAAGAACAATTTTAATAATTACTATTGACCTCTTTGGCTTGTCATGCATAAAATATATTCAAAAATTAATACTTGTCTTGTACAGTTGATTTGTACAGTTTATAATTACTCCGTAGCTGCTGATTAAAACATAAGCGATTCGCTCCCCAATGCCTTCGTTTTTCACGTAGGCGTGCGTGTATGATGTATTGGGGGGGGGGGAGGAGAAAAGGAATAAATAAACAAATCCTCTTAAATAAGTAAATCCTTCGCAAACACTGTCAAGGTCTTTTCATTTCATTAGAAAGCCTGTGGAACAATTTTGTCAATAGCTGTGCACAGTAAAGATCGTACTTCGGAAAGACGTATATATACGTCTGGGGCAATTAACACTTTAGCTGAGCGAGACGTTTATACAAGCCGGTGGCAATTAAGAGGTTAAAGTCGTATTGTAGCTTTAGTGTCAAAGTATAGTATTACTGAATTCAATACATTGTTATTGTATTGAGGGGGGAAGGGCACAATGAAAATTATGATTGAATATTGGGTCGCAAATATTGAAAGCTTAAGAAGCACTTTTCTAGATAGAAAAAAACTGACTTAAATGCAAGAAACATAAATATGTATATGAGTAAGAATTCTGGTTTATTCCCTGAGCGCGAATAGTTTTCATGTGTGATTTTAAATATTACATACTTTTTTGATAAATTAATAAATAATTTTTTTAATTATTTTGTGTATACACACATATGTATTACACACACGCTTAAAATTAAAGTTATAAACACATGTTTAGTCAACAAATAAAACTATCTACCATTATTGTTTTAAAAAGTAATGTCATACAACGTAATTTAGGAAATTACTTCATTTAAAAATCTAGTGTTTGTTTCATTGAGAAAAAAAAATAGGTTTTTCCAAAAAAACAACAAAAAAAAAACGGATTTTGAAGATGAAAAGGGGAAATGTTCTTAAATAAACAAATTTGCATGTTAGTTTCCGAATTAAAAAAAAAACATCACAAGCCACGCAAATTGCTGCTAAAATGTATACATGGTATCGCTTAAACGATGAATTGTGACGGAGAGACTAGAACAGGTGTCGGCAGCCTCTTAGCTGTGGCATGCCAAACCTATCCACCAATATGATTCAGCGTGCCACACAGTAGAACATTTTTGAGACAATTCGATTCCCGGGGTAATGCATGCAGTCTTAGAGAATAGAGGTCAATAATATAGTTTTACAGTTTTATTATACACTAATTTTGCATCATTTAAAAATATTTCTGTTTTAAAAACAAACATCATAAAATATAACTTTCTCCACAAAAAAATTAAAATTGTACACATAATATATATTTTTAAACATATTTATTTAAAACAAGATGTAGGCAACATAAAAACTATAAGTATTTCCCTTCATCACTTAAATAAAAAGATAAATAAAATCTCTCTCTCTCTCTCTCTTTAATGTGAACCTAATAATGTACCGCTCTACTTTCGTATCACATAATCAGGGGTGTAAATTGTGACTTTCAATTGTTTATTTGTTAAACAGTTTCTTTGAGGACTCGAAATACTTTTTACACGAGGAAAGATTTTTTATTAGATATATAGAATATAAAGTGGGAAGCACAGAATATATATGTAATTTTCTCTTTGCAAACAATTAAATTTCTCCCCACACAGCAATGGTATTCAATAACTTACAAAACAGATGTATGTTTTTTTTATTTTTCGTATTTCCGTAAATATCCATAACTCTGGAGATGTTTGTCAAATTTAAAAAGTCCATTCCAAATTTATCAAAGTCCATCCACTCAAAAATTGACAAATTTTTGAGCAGTGCAGAGTGCCACTGAGAATTGTACCGCGGACCCGATGTGACACGCGTGCCATTGGTTGCCTCACCCTGTTCTAGAATAACTTTCATAGAACTTTACAGACACAAAAAGATATAAAAGTTCCTGGAGAATGACCCAAATAATAAATATTTAGTTTCATATTCATTAATGTTCCACCCATTTATCGTAGTTCAATCATTGCAGTCAAACACATTACCAATTTCACCATTTGCTTTAGACAAAAGACGAATCGACGAGATTTAAAAGTTGCGTAGCTTTGGGTTTGCGTAGTGAGTGAGAGAATATTAACGTCGCACTGATTAGCAACACGAGGGCTTTTGGCGACGGTCCGCGTAATTTTGAACCATGGTCAAGTGACGCGGACGACACCTGAGCTGGCACCCCCCTCCTAACTACCACACCAACGGGAGGACGTTTGAGCTCTCGACAGATTTAACGTGCATCGCTCCCCTACACGGCGGATCTTTTAGTGGTACTAGGATCGAACTCATGACACGCTAGCCATGATCCGATGCCTAGACCACTCGGCCACCGCGGCCGCTTGGGTTTGCGTAAGGTAGGGTAGCATCAGTCGATGTATTACTGTACTTAAATATTAATGAAATATTACTTTAACAAAGAACAATTCATGAAAAATTGGTATTACATTAAATTTAATGAATCATTATTACATGCTTATCCGCTTAACACGGCCTTATTATCAATTAAAAGAAAGGCTAATCCAGTTTTGACTTTACTGACGAGCTGTCTTGAAAAAAAAAATGAACGCTTCTAAATGTAAAACAAAACAAGCAGCAGGGCGGCTCTAGGACCGGACAAACAGAACCCCTACCCGGGGCGGCATTTAGATCGAATTTGGTATATTTTCTGAAATATTATTGGGTGTGAATTTGGTAACCAGCAACAATAACACACAAGTTTTTTTTTCATTTTCTCAAAATACTTACAAAAAATTGAAAAGCTTTGATAGCATTTTCCGACCATTAGAAGGAAAATTAAATTACAAGAAAGCAAGATATACTTACATTGGTGTTTGAAGAAAATGTAGTAAATATAAAATATTAATGACTAAAAATTCAATTCCTTTTATATAAGTGTAAAAATCCTTCATTTTCGCCCCATCATTTGATTTATTGCTTGTAATTTTCTAATTAGTCCTTCCAGAAATAAAAACAAATTCATCATAATTATATCTGCACTGATAAATGGAAACAAAAATAAGTTGCTATGCAGTTATTTAAAATGAGAATTTGAGGCTGATTAAATCTATCATCTGAATTTTATTTATTACAAAACAATAAGATGCTAAGAAATGAATACTAATGTTTTTTTCCTGCAATATTCCTTCATTTTTTATGCATTAAAAAGTTTAGAAAACGCACATATAATTAGTCAGCACATTGTGGAAACTAGATGGAACCGAAAAATAAAATCAATATACGTATAATTTGTAATAAATGATTTATAGGCTGCCAATCTAAAAAAATCAGTTAAGACAAAACCTTCAAATAAGACAAATGCGTTAAAAGATTAAAAAAAAAAGATCCTGCTGCTTCTAATTTGTAAAGTTATTTCGAAAGATGACCCATTTTGTTAAGATTTCAAAATGGCGCAACATTTGCTATTTTTCTATCAAAACAATGATTGCTATCTTTGTTTTTTTTACACAAAATGACTTTATTTAAAAAAACTGAATCTTAAGTGAGTATCTCAAACTAAGCAAATAGTTTAAAAATAAAACGGAAAACTTTTTTGTAATACTTTTTTTAATTGAAGAGTTTGCCCTTTAGCTTCTTTTTTAAAATTAATTGAGAAAGTAACCAACTTGCGCCAAGGAATTGCAGAAGCAGTGGAAGAAATAAATTTAGGCTAGTTACTCCCGATTTATCACGTGGTCACTTTTAAAAACATGTGGAGCCTGCATTCTTGTACAAGGTAAAAACTTGGAACGTTTTCTTTATTGAAGTGTTATCAAGATGTTTAATTTTGAAATTTATTGCTTGATTCGGGTTATGCACTCAAAGATTGAACTTTTTAGAATGAAGTCATTTTTTGTTTAAAAAAACTATTATTGTTAAGGATAGAAAAGTAGGAAGTGTTGTAGCATTTTGTAATCGTCACTAAATATCTTGTGTTTTGAAATAACTTGCTTAGAGTAGTACTATGTAATTTTTTCACTATATGGGAGTGTTTCTCAAACAGTGGGGCTCACCCCCTAGGAGGGGAAAGGGGCACGAGCGTATTGAAAAGTCGAACACAAAAGATTATTCAAAAATATTATTAATAAACTGAAAGTAATCAAATAAAATACATTTGACACAAAAAAAATTAAATACACACTTACATTGATGTAATTCATTTATACTGCGCAAAATTTTTAAAATTAATTTAACAATGTTATAAGTTAAGACCAAGTTTACTAATTAGCAATGTCTCTATATAGGCTTGTCATAGATAAAATTAAAAACAAAAATTAACACTTGACCTGATAATTTGTGCGGTTTATAATTAATCTCTTAAATCCCTTAAAATAAGCAAATCCTCTAAAATAAGTAAATCCTTTCAAACACACACAGACTCAAAGTCATTTTATTGCATTCCAAAGCCTTTGCAATAATTTTATGGATAGCAGTGCACGAAAAAGATCGTACTTCA
Source organism: Trichonephila clavata (assembly GCA_019973975.1). Classification (NCBI taxonomy): domain Eukaryota; kingdom Metazoa; phylum Arthropoda; class Arachnida; order Araneae; family Nephilidae; genus Trichonephila; species Trichonephila clavata. The sequence goes on along the minus strand of BMAO01014461.1, from coordinate 69,039 downwards.
AAAAGACGTATATATACATCCGGGGCAATCAATGCACTGGCTCAGCGAGACGTTTATATACATTGGCTGCACTAAGAGGTTAAAGTCGTACTGTAGGTTTAGCTTTAGAGTATAGTATTGTTGAACTCAATTCACATTGTGATTCTATGGAGGGGGGCGTTATGAAAGTTATGATTGAACATTGGGTCGCAAATATATTTAAAGTTTGAAAAGCACTGCTTTATGGAACATCAAAGTTAGGTGAGATCTTTTCTCAAATTGACTCAGACAGTGTTAATTTTAACTATTCCAATCAGGTTTTTTGCTTGATTTTTGACTGTGATTAACGGCATGGCTGTGTAAAATCACGTTAGTGAAAAAAATCCCTGTGAAATTTTTCTAGTCACTGAGAACCTAATGGTGTGAAGTGGGATATCGGCAGAGTTGTTTTGAAATTGAGGATGTTCTGCAAATATAAAAATTCTCAATAATTTTATGGGTAGAAGAGAACAAGTATTATACCACTTTTGAATCTTCATTAAATAATTCATCTTTTGAGAAATTTGACTGGGATTACCTGTAATGTTTTTCTTTTTATAGAGCGTCAAAGTTAGGTGACATCATTTTTTCAAACTCCGACTCACTGGAACTACGTTAATTTTAACTAAACTAGAAATTTTTTTGTCCACCTTGTGATTGTGTATGGCTAAGCAAGATGTTGTTAGGGAAAAATCATACTAAAATTGTGAAATCTGCAGTCATGGTAGCTAATGATATGATGGAGGCTGTCAATTTTCCTCGTTTTCAAAAACATGCTTGAGGGAGAAAAAACCCCAACCAAACAGAAGATCGTGTATAGTGCACGAGGTATGATCTGTTTCACCATGCTTGGTCTTAAGCCTTTTATAGATGGAAGACACACTTGCTCCGTGTGCTTATTTACAGCGCATAATACCATGCACTTATGTTGGTCCCCATGTTGTCAGCACATATATGTCAGCCATCGTGATTTGTATTCGAATAAACGCGTGCACGTCGGTCTGCTACTGCTCTCTCTCCTTCTGCACATACGTTATTTCTCGTACAATGACGCTCTCTCCGCCGTTGAAAGCAGCAATGGATGTGGTTCTTTATAGCTACTGTTACTTTTCACCTGATGCACCATTTTAGCTCTAAAAAATCAAACTTATTTCGGAATGTCCCTCATAATACATGATAATTGGTTTTCACAAAAGAATGAAAGCGATCATCAATTTACTGCGTAAATATTTTTAGTCAAACTTTAAAATTGTTAACCACTTAAGTTTTCGAAGAGTCCTGGTGATCGAATTCTCTACGAGAGTGGTTCTTAAGGGTTCTCAGGACCCTTAACATATATCTGTGCACTCGAAAAAAATATCCTTCTTGAAACCAATGTAACTTAGCAATAAAGCAAAACAATCATTTGAAATTTTTATCACATGATAATGACATATATTTACATTCGTTCTCAAATTTCCGGAGAATTTGAGAATTTTTTTTAAAATTTATAAAAAAATAAAAATCGGACAATTTTTCAAAAATTTGAAAATTAGTATTTTCTAAATTCTAAGTATTTCTAAATTAGTATTCGCAAAATTCTGAAGTACAAAATTGATCAAAATTTACAAAATTAACTTTACTTGGTATAAAAATGTTCACTTTCAAAGTTATACAAACTTTTAAAAAATTTAGAAAAAAAATATATTTTTTAAATACAATTACAACGAAAATTTTAAAATTTTAAGAAAAAAATTAATTAAAATTCAAATAAAAAAAATGTATTAATTTTTTTTTTGAAAATTGAAGTATAAGTTATTAAGAGCCATATTTTGAACACGTGTATGAAATTTCAAATCGATCTCATAAATAGTTTCTGAGAATTTCTGCGCGCAAGCTAAGATTTGTTGTTTTGAGAAAAACGAAGTTAAAGATATGAAAGAGATAGGGATTTTGTTTAAATATCTCTAGTTATTTCTCAATAACTTCGGAACTTTTTACAGTATCAACAACATTTTGGTATCAAAATGCTCAGAAATGTTGCGGCTTTAACATATATTTTTTTCAAAAAATTGAAAAATTTGCAATTTAAGAGTCCTTAGACCCCTTAAACTGGGGTCCGCAACACCTTTCTAGGGGGTCCACGAAGGTCTATAATCTAATGTTAAGACTTCCTTCTTTTACGGACTCTGAAAGATTTACGGAAGTCCGGCACTTCCATAGGAGCCCATGTTAAATTCCGTAAGTTTATGTACCTTTTTCTCAAAAACTACTTGCTTCTCATAGATGAAAGTTTTACAGTAGGTTATATGTACTATAAATATAACTTTAATGGGAGTTTTGTCTTTTACTAAAAATTAAAATAATTATGAATTTTTTAAAAAATGTCCAATTTTTCACCCCTAAAATTTAGTTTAAAAAGACGTTATCTAAAAAAGTTTGCTAGATATTTCTTATCCCCTCCATTAAAATGTGTAAACATGTTGAAAATATACTTACTGAAAATTTGAGGACCCTACATTAATTAGTTTCTGAGAAAAAGGTCATAATGGGAAAAATATTGCATTTTGAGAAAACAGGCTTTAAAGTAAAAATTTGTAATTTCGGACGATTAACCTTTTTTAATACTTTCCAGAAGCATATGAAACATTTTCTTTACCCTCTGCTTCTACAAAAGACTTCTAATTTTCTTTTTTTCATTATTTTTAGCAATCTAGCCTTTTTTTGGTATCTCAAGATGCTTTCGTTGGGCTACACGAATCCTACGTGCATCTAATTTTGAAGCACTTTGGATAACAGTTACTGTGCTGTCTGATGTGATAGCTGGAACGTTTTGAGCATTCATTTTTTAAACGCCGACATTTTTGAGTTTTTAAATATTTTTTTAGATCTCTCCATAATTTGTCGTTAACAAAATACTAATAAATAATTGAATGCAAAACGTGGATTAAACAGAAAAAAAAATCTGGATAAATACATTAGAATTCACAATTAGCAAGTTCAAGCAAGAATAATCCCATTTAACAACAAACCAAACGAAAAAATAACTGTGTTGAGTTGTCTTTTCCTTTCTTCAAAAAAAATCGTTTTATTTATGTGTAAAAAAAGGTTATAATAATTGTAGATAAAACAAATCGCGCTGTCGTCAAAAAATTAAGCATGGTGTGACAGGTGCTGCTTGAGGAGCACCTGTCACGCGTCAAGGAAAGTGGCTTCCTTTTAAAAAATAAATAAAAATACTTCTAATTATTGTATTTCCATGTATCGTATATCATTTTAAGCAGAAATGTTTGAACTTTTCAAAAATATAAAAAAGTCGAAATTGATCATTCTTCAAAAATTCATGTGCTGGACCCCTTAATGGAAAAATTGAAAGATATGTCAGCCCAGACTAGAGCACCAAATTGCGGAAAAAAATATTTACTGGAACATGTATTTCAAACAATAATATTAATTCAGCTTATTTATTGCTTACAGTTACATAGACATTACTAAAAACGTAATATTTTAAAAAAATATATAATAGAAACACATGTGCAAAGATTAAGAACAGAACTCACATAGTGCACCACCACGGTAACATACCTCTTGATTTCCTTCTCGAATTTCACCAGAATAATTTATTTATTTTTTGAAACGAGTACTTTTTTATATAGATTATAATTAAATGTTCTCTCTTTTTTTTTAAAAAAAAAGCCTTAAAAATTCTGCATATTTAGCAGAATTATTCTTAGGATTATTGAGGAACCTTTAGGTCCCTCAGCCATGTGCTGGGATCTTTGTAAAGAATATAGTGCAATATATTTCTGATAAAATACTGTGTCAGAATCTAAGTATTCTTTTGCTGAAAAACTGTAATTGTCCACCAATCACTGGTATATTAAGGTATCCGACTACCCTAAAACTGTGAATTTTGCCAAAAACTGAAATTTTTTTTTTATGATTTTATTTTATAGGACATTTTATTAGCTTTATTAAAGTACCAAATTTATCATTTTCCGTTCTCTAGAACAAAAACTGCAAGTGTTTTAGTAAAAGCAGATGCCATTACTTTAAGCAAGATGTCACACTTTAAAACGCGTTTTACACGAAATGTGATTTTTTGAAAATAATCAAACGGGGTTCGCGATTGCTAAAAAAGTTTTGAAAATAATTAACTATATATAAAATTTTATGTGTAAGTTCTGTATAATAGTAGAAGTGTTTTAACCTTCAGATTTATCAATCACTGTTGTTACAAAATTTCAGTCCCTATTTGAATATAATCACTGTTTTTTTAAGCAATTTCATTTAGTAACTGAGATAAAGTGCTCTAGTTTTTGTAAAAACTAAACTATCTCTTATCCTGATGGTCATTTTGACAATGAATAACATAGCAGCACATCAGAATTGAAAAATTGAAAATTTGTTCATAAACCTTTGGTACAGAATGGACCGCGTTTATGTTATTTTTTGTCAATTTTTTCCCATTTTAGTTATAATAATTTATTTTTATCTTCTTAATTTTAGCATTTTTTTCTTTAAATGTACTAAAAAAAATCTAAAAACAACAAAAAATCCACATATCTCCATTTTTTTATAAAAAAGTTGTCGCAACCAGTCGGATACCTTAAGCTATTGAAAGTGTGACATTAAAAGTCATTCTTAGTAATAAGTATAAGCATTTTAATGATAGTTTTCCAAAAAAAAAAAAATGCATACGGAGCAGCACATTGGAAAATGCGATGTATCATATGCAACGTGGTCAATTACTTTGAAAATTAAGAAAAATAACTTTGTCATTCTATTTACATTACTTACAGTAATTTTTTTCTCTATAAAATGGAAGTTTTGTGAATAATAGGTCTGAAAAAAATCTTTCAGTTTTTTTTTTCTCTTCTCCACCTGCACCATTTAGTTTTAAGGTAAAAAAACGAAGAAAAAAAGCAGTAAGTGAACTTTTGTTGCTATTATAATACTTGTTTTGTTAAACTATTCTAAAATTGCTTTTTATCTTCAGAAGATATTACTTAATATTTATTGGTTTTTGATGTTTTATTTTTTAAACGTTTGGAGTGGGAATCAAATGAGTTGTTCTCTAAACGATTCGTATATCACATACTTCAATATTTCATTGAATTAGAAAAATACTTGTGTTTGTGGTTTAATCCTATTTTTCTTACCTTATTTTAATCAAAGAAATACCCTTTTTTTGTAGTGAAATGCTATCATTACAAAATAAATATTCAATTAATATTCTATTTTTGGAGACTGCGCTTTCCTTGTTACCTTTTGATAAGAATATGAAATTAAAACTTCGCAGTGTCCATTTTCTGTTTTGACTTAGCAAAAATATGAACCACCTATAAGTTTATATACCCTATTTGAAAGATGTAAATGCTTTAGATACTAAATACTAAAATAGGTAATTGAAATTTTGGAAACAATACAGAGAGTGATGATGTAATATTATGAACATTGCAGACTGAGAATCATTTTACAAAAAACAAAAACAAAAACCACTTTTATGATTGTGCAACCTGCATTATTTGCGTTTAAAATATTCAGCGAGATTCTATAGAACACACACACACACTATACTAGATACAAAAAGTTATAAACCTAAGTATAACTAGTCAGAACAGAGTAAGAAAAAATAGCCACATTAGTATGATAGAAAACAATCCCAGTGGTTGAGTGGTCAGTGCAACGCCTTTCCTCACCACAGGTCCGAGGTTCAAATCCGAGGCTGGAAAAGGTTGACTCATCCTTTCATTCCTTCACTGGGTCGATAAAATGAGCACCAAGCTTGATTGGGAACTTAGCGCTTGGATTTCAAATTCTACTGACCACCTGACCGGAACATCTGCTCATGCAATTCAGGGTCCAAGGTCACGTATGCTGAGTTAGGTATAGTAGGCTTTTGCTCTCATGGGCTGTTGCTCCACTGAGTTAAGTTACGTACTATAGCAGATTCTTGGGGGGCCAGCCAACCTACGCCTATAATTTAATTATACTACTGGTTCATAATGGAAAAAAAAAAGAAATATTATATAAATATGTAATTATTACGAAATAAAATACATTTATACTAAAGTAATAATACATATATGACTGGAAAGTTAAGTTAACTACTTACTAGTATAGAGTTAAAAAAGTCTTTGTGTAAAATATAGCTAATATAATAAAACCTTTCCCGTGAACAAAACATCTAGTTAATATTTCCCGCCAATACAAAAAGGAAATAAGAGTAGTACCCAGTAAAAATTATAGTAAATTATATATAAAATCAAATAAAAAAATAAGTCTGTGTATAAAAAAAATACTTATATAAAACCGTAAATATACTGGAAATAAAAGAACCTCCAAACATATAGTGATTCTAATGTAAAATAAAGTATATTTAATTTTATAAAATGTAGCGCCATCATGTGAGATAAATGGTTAACTGTATTAATTAATGAGGAAAAATTAATTGAAACTTAACGCAAATATTATTACATTTTTGTCATTTAACTTAAAACCATTATAGAAAGGTATATATTATATATATAATTTATAAATATATAAAAATTACTTAAAAATTTTTAGGTGTTTAGATAGAAAGCATTGCAAGAAGTATTATTGTTAGCAATTGATATTATTTCTCCTTTTTTCAAATTTTTGATGCTTTTACTTGAGTTCAGAGTACGTTGGAAAGGTAACGAATACAGATTATTCTCGAACTAAGTCAAGCAGGGAATGATCCACCTTCTTAAGTAACTGTTGTACGTTGCTAAACCCTTTCGCGACTATTTTTTTTTACAACAGAATAATTTTGGTAGCATTAACTTTGATAGAGCACACTAGAATACTAAAACAGAGATGTTATATTTTTAAGAAAATTTGAAACACTTATTTTGGAATCGGGACATATATTTCCCATCAGGCCTGACTACTGGGACATGTGTGTCCCAGTAGTCTTCAATGAGTAATTTTGTAAAGAAAACCAATGATTTTCTAGTCATAAAATTTAATTTAATTATGAATACTATGGTTTGAAACACACACACACAGTCAATGTACAATGGAACAATACATGACTTGTACATTATTTTAGTGCGTGATTCCTTTTTTTTTTGTTGTGCACATTTACGGCACCACCGTCGTGTTTTTGTTGTTACTGGCAGATGGTCACCAACATTGATTGCTTCGTGATGTTTTAGATGGGCATCCAGTTCCTCTACGGCGTTGATACTGTGCGTCGAGCTTTCCGGACGCCATCAAGTCTTCTGCTAGAGGTACAATGAAATCAAGAAGTGGTTTTTTTCACTGTTTGAGTTCGCAGTACGCAATCCATGAGTTGACCACTGCGCTCTTCAATAGGCGAAAAAATACGTTTTTCCACCACTTGCAAGATTTTCGATCTAATATGTCCCGATAATAAAAACGGAAGTAAAATTTTGCCACTTATCCGTTTATTAGAGGTAATCCGCTCCTTGAGTAACTTATCTGGTCTTAGGTTTAAGGATAAATCAAAATTTAATCGAAAATAAGCGGTATTTTTCTTAAATTAAACTATTTACATTCGTACAGTCTGGAATGAACTGCTACAACACTTCAAAAACGCGGGAATTGCATTACGTACGGTAGTGCCATCTATGTTCAGTGAATGAAAATACATTCAAAACTATTGGCAGGACTGGTGGAAAAGTCCCCAATTAGACAGAGAAGCATTTCTACTCCAAAGAAATTTTGAAATTTGCTTGGGACGTATGTGTCCCGTTAGGCGAGAAAGGGTTAAACTTTCCACGTTGGTGTGAAGTTGGTGTGAAGAGAGGTCTGAGATTTCCTGACAGTGTGTCGATTTCGCCACTTGACCACAGTGTGAAATTACAAGGTTCTTCGACAATAACCCTCGTATTTGCAAAAATATATTCAGATTATAATAATTTATGTAAGAAACTAGAGTGTGGTCCTGTCCATCTAACAGCGGACCAATCTCCATTCTACAAATTGTACATCTTTTCATACTCATTGTGCAAATTGCAATTTGCATTTATTATGTAGTTCCATATTTTTTATATATTGTAAGCAGGAGGAAAAAACAAATTTCAAGTCTTCAGCTCCGCATTTTAATTTGTACTCTAATTTAGACTTGCATTATAATTTCGCCCTTACATTATAAAGGTGTGTTAACGGAAATTTGGCAAAATATTGGCGATGCAGCCATGTTGGCATCGTTTTTGGTAACCAAATTTGGCAACTTGGTGACCATATGGAAGAAAAAAACAAGCTCATAAACGCCAACCCGAAGCAAGTGCACATAATGCATTTTTTCTTTCTGTTGAACAAACTTCTGCAAGAAAATCATGTTTCATAATCAACTTATGAATATTTTTTGTACACATGAATCTGCAAATAAGGAAAATTTCTCACTGTTTTTTCCCTTTCAGATGAAGGCCTTTTTCTCCATCTTGGTTGTATTATGCATCGTCCTCCTGACCATACAAACGGTGGAAATGAAACCAGCAATGAGAGAAAGAAGACAGTCGTCCTTGAATGCTGGCGATCTTGCCGTCCGTATACTGAAAGCCATTTTTGACGGAGTTAGCCTTAGAAATATCTTAGGCAAATAGGATTTCCTGAATGTTTACTTTTTCTCATATTGTAAACCAAAAGAATCAGGAATGAAATAAAAAAAAATGTGATATCCACATCGCTGTTTTTGTTTGTGTGTTCGACATTAAAACCACATTTCTCAACAACTTTTATAAAGGAAACAATAAATATTGTCCAAATCCTGCAATATTTTAAAAAAAACAACAACTAGCGTTAATCTTGAAAACATATGTTTATTGTGTTCTATTAAAAAAAATAACGAATTGTCTACATTTTATAACACATAAAATTAAATAAATATAGGGCCGTTTAGGGCAGTGGATAGCCTAGTGGTTAGAGCATTGGAATCCAGACTGGAATGCCTGGGTTCGATGTCCGAAGCCACCAAATACCCTCCGAGTACACACGAAGTACGTGCTTGTTAAATCAGTAGGTCCGAAAGTCTTGTGGGAAGAGCGTAGCTGAAACCACGAGTGCAGGGGCCTGGAGAATATTCCCTCCCTCCAGTTCCATGCTTAAATTGTGGAGTTGGAGATCAGTAGTATCACCATCTATCGTGTAAGAACCGAGCCATATCGTACTGTCACCTACATGGTGCTTAAAGCTGAGGATAACGACAGGCGTAAAAATCTAGCCTTTAGTGGACCTTGATCTGATGTTACTGTGATCAGGTGGCATAAGCAACAATAACAACAAATAAATATGGAAAATTATGCATTTTGAAACTCTCTTAACCCCTTGAACGCATTTGTCCATGTCCATGGGCAAAAGTTATCTGCAAACTTGCACATGACGTTTCTCACACAGATGGTTTAGTATCTCACGTTATTTTATTTCTAATGACGGTCTGTGAGATCCGTTTCAGTAAAAATAGATAGGCTAAGTGATAATTAAATTTATTTAACGATAAAGAAAGAAAGAAAAGAAAAGAAACAAGATACTACTAAAGGAACGGGGTAAAGTTGGACTTCGGGGGTCTCACTATGCTTCATCTTTAATATCGCACCTAATATAATTTTTAGCCATTATTGTGCTTATAAGTATGATAACTTGAGTTAATTTGATTTTAATGTTTTGAAATTCAGAATAAACATGTAATTAAATCGTTTACACTTTGTATAATAATTTTTTTAAACTTTTACCCTAACCCTCTCCCACTTCTTTCAAGTTATTCCTCCACAAATGAAATTGCAAAAAGAAAGAAAAAATAACTTGCACTATACGTATATACTCATTTTTTATCCAAACCCTCCCCTCCTTTTTTTTAAACCAGTTTTTCGCAAGAAAACTTGTGCTTTAAGCAGTTAACTCAGTGGTTCTCAAACTGTGGTATGCCCCTTAGGGAGAAGTGATAACCCTACGTGGGGGCTCAAGCATTTCGAAAAGTCAAACATAAAGACTATTTAAAAAAATTATTAATTTACTAGATGGAAGCAAAAATCAAAAGTTCTAACACGATAAAAAATTAAATACACGTTGCATGTTCTTTGCAATCTGTTCCAATTTAAAAATTTGGAAAGGCAAAGTAAAATGTAATATTTACCCTATTACTTAAAAAGTAACTCACTTTAAAATTTCTATCACTTCAAATTACTCACTAAAAATTTCTATTCCTTTAAGTAACTCACAATTTCTGTTACTTAAAAGTAAAATATAAAAAATTCAATACTTATTCTGATAATTTGTACGATTTATAATGAAGGTCGTATTCTAGTTTTAGCGTCAAAGTATATTATTATTGCATTCAAGCCATTATTGTATTATAGGGGGGAAGAGCCCAATGAAAATTATTATTGAAAATTGGGTCACAAATATTGAAAGTTTGAGAAGCACTCGGTTAATTAATTTAGAAGGGACTAAACACGAAAACGTATGTACTATACACTCCCTTTGAATCACTAACAATTTATTTAATTTTAATTTTTTTTGCGTGTTGGTTTATGAAATTAGTAATATTATGAAACGAAACATTTTATAAGGATATATATACATATATACACTATCTGGCCAAAAGTATCCGGACACCCAGTGGTATGGACTTAGAGCGTCCTGAGGCACATATTAATATGATGTTGGTACCCCTTTTGCATGGATGACAGCCTGCACACGTTTGGGAAGATTTTCCACCAATTTTTGATACGTGACCATAGGAATTGCGTTCCAGGCGTCCATCACAGCTGAAGTGAGTGCTTGCAGTGAGGATGGTTGATTTGGCTGGCTACGTAATCTGCTCTATATTTGTCCCAAAGGTGTTCTATGGGATTTAGATCGGGGCTCTGAGAAGGCCAGTCCAGTTTTTGAACACTCATTTCGTCAAACCACGTCTGTGCAAGCCTCGATGTGTGAATGGAGCAGTTATCCTGCTGGAAGAGAGAAATGGGCCTTCCCCGAAATATTGCCATAGAGTTGGGAGCACAGCATTGTCCAGAATGTCCACATACATCTCAGGGTTCATGTTTCCAATCACAGGAACTAACGGACCCAGGCCAAACCACGAGAAACACCCCCACACCATTATGCTTCCACCACCAAACTTAACATTCGGCACAATGCAGTCACTAAAGAAACGTTCTCCGGGCATCCGTCAAACCCAGACGCGTCCATCTGACTGCCAGACTGTAAAGCGAGATTCATCACTCCAAAGAACAGTTTTCCACATGTCCACAGTCCACTGACGGTGAGCTCTACAGGATTGCAATCGATGCTTCGCGTTCTGTGGAGTGATGTATGGCTTGTGAGCGGCTGCACGACTATGGAATCCCAAGTTTTTTAACTCTCGATGGACAGTCCTGGTGCTAACACTAATTACTGATGAACTTTGGAACTCCTGAGAAATTTCCACCAACAAGGACTTGCGATTTTATTTCACTACCCTTTTCAGAATTCTGCGGCTGCGTTCACCAAGTATTTTTGGCCTACCGGTTCGTTTTTCTGCCGTTTCACTGCCTCGACGTTTCCACTTCCCAATTACATAACTCACAGTTGATTTAGGCTTCTGTAGAATGTCCGCAATCTCACGAACTGATTTCCCACAAAGGTGGCATCCCACTATACTGCCACTATCAAACTCACGAAGCTCCTTTGACTTACTCATTGCCCCGCAAACGCATAAATACAATCTGGCAAACCACTACCAACAGTTTTATAGCTTTCAGTTACGTATCAAATTGCGTCACTCGCCAGAACTGCTTTTTTAAGGGGTGTCCGTATACTTTTGGCCAGATAGTGTATATATGGGTTTTTCTATCTGGTTATCTTTGAACGACGACTGTAATATTTTGTCTGACAGATCATGAATATCTTTCGATTACGTACTTATTATTGTTAAAATCTGTTGTTTTTGCGTATGCCACTTGATTGATAGTAACATCAGATCAAGGTCGACGAAATTCATCACGGCTAAGGGCTAGACTTTTACGCCTATCATTTTCCTTAGCTTTGAGCATCATGCAGGTGACAGTACGATTTTGCTCGGTTCCGCTGCAATTTTAAGGGAGAACAACAGGGGGTTGGTCAGAGGCCTCCCACCTCTCTTCCCTTTCCACCAACCTCACGAGAATACTATCGGCTAGACGGCTATTTAGAGTACCCTCCATGCTACGAAGGCACTATATACATTTACAAACATCCATGCCTTTTCCGGGATTCAAACACAATAAAAACAACATTGATTACTACTACTAAATTGAGATCCTATTCATTAAAATAGCGGATAAATTTGAAATTTTTTAACGGTGTCTGTTTCAATTTAGTTTACTATACACACTACATCCTGCAAAAAAAACAAAAAAAAAAAACCACACGCACACACAAAAAAAGAGCCCCATAACCTTTTGAGAAAACTCGGTGAAATGTTACGATTGCAAATAGTGATATCTATTTTTCAATTCCTACTATTAGTTCACACTCTTTCTACATTTATCTTGTTCAAATTTTCAATCGTTAATAAAATGCATTTTAAAGCACTCAATTGAGCTGAAATTTTATATGCACGCTTATTTTGGATGACAATACAGTAATTTAATTATACTTAATAAAAATTAATGGATTAAAACTAATTATTCAAAGAATTACAAATGCAGCCACGTTTGCATCATTTTTGGCGATTTAGCGAACCTTTTAGCGACTAGTGACAAAACTTGAAAAGGCTTTTTTCTCACATTTTAAAGCACTCATTTGAGCTGAAATTTTCTGCACAATATTGTTTTGGGTAATAATACGATAATTTAATTACAAGTAATTAAAATTATTGACTGAAAGGAATTATTTAAAGAATTACTGATACTGCCACGTTGGCTTCATTTTTAGCGACTTGGATCAAAACTTTAAAAGGTTTTTTTCCCCCCTCACGTTTCAAAGCTGAACAGTTGAACTGAAATTGTGTATACACGATTCATTTGAATGATAATACGATACTTTAATAATAATTGATAAAAATTGCCATTTAATGTTGTGATTCGATCATATGTATGCATATTTATATATTAATTGAAAATATTTAATAAAAAGTAACTAAAATAATTTTTTTTTTTTGATCTAAGTAGGAATTGACTTAATTTTTATTATTTTTTATAATAATTGTTCAAGACAAGTTTTTAATTAATTTTCTTTAAAAATCTAGAAGCGTTTACATTTGATGCCTATTACTAAATATTATTTTGACTAATAAAAGTTTATTCATATCGTACTTTATATTTAAAAGGAACGAAACTATATCAATTGACATACAAAGTTTTTAATTATAATGAATTCTATTTTGATGAATATAGATGTTCAATCGATTTCTTCCTAACTTTTTCATATTATTTTATCTAAGGAACAAGACGGGACACAATTTGGATTTAGTCTTGTATTTGTACAATTTTTCGTCGTTTATTTCAATAACTGTTTTAAGAATAGTTCAGTTTTGAAATTTTTTTTTAAATATATCGAGTTTGATTTATTTCATACACTTTCTATTGACATGTTTTGATTTCACAGATGTTCTCTAATTATACAAATAAGTGAAATATTCACGGACCAATGGGTTTGTTACAAACGCTTATCTCCTATTAACTCCTTCTTCATTTAATTTCTTTGTGATTTCTTTTCTTTTTGGAAAATGGACTACTTAGATGTATCGCAATTTAAGTAAAAACATATTATTATGTTTCTTTAAGTTTTCTCTTTTTGGGTTACACTGATTAAAGTAATACATTTTTAAAACTTGTATAAGAAAGAAATGCACATATTCACTGAGTAAAGGTTATAAATTTCCTTAATATTGTTACAAATTTTGTGTAAAGAATACTTAAAATAGAATAAATAATTTATATGTAGATGTATAATACTGTAATAGTACTTTATGTGATACTTATTTTATGTTAAAATTGTAATATTCGCAAGCAACTTACATAAAATGGTGATTCAATGGAAACTTGGTGAGTTCTTGGCGATAGAGCCAAATTGGCATCATGCAACCATGCTGCTGACTTGCAAACATTTTAGTGATCGGCGACCAATTTACCGACTTTGGAGCCCATTTTGGTGATTTATGCGCCCATTTGATGACTTTGGCACCCATTTTAGTGATTTATGCGCCCATTTGATGACTTTGGCACCCATTTTAGTGATTTTGGTGCCCATTTTGGCAACATGATGACCATGTTCGCGACCATTTTTGGTGAGTTCGGGACCCTATAGATTTTCTGGAAATTATTGGAGAAATCCACTATGACGCCAGCGAATCTTTCTCGAAGGATCCACAAGACCTATAAATAGGGAGACGCTCACGAAAACTGTGTTAGAATTGTTTTGACTAGCAATGAATAGTCTTGCCTTGACTGTTAAGAGTCTAAAAGCGATTAGCTTGACTGTTGAGTAGGAAGAGCTGTGCGTGTGAATAATCTTTCTCATACGTGTATTTTAGACACTGATAGTTGTGTCTGAGCGTTTTTGAAAGTGAGAAGATTATCTAAGATTTATTTCTGTGGATATTGCTGTTGAATCCTGTATTTCAAGGATTGCTTTCGACAATAAATTTCCATCGCTCCTGAAGAACTGTCTTGTTCTTTGAGATTGATCTGCAAAAAATCCTCGAACTCCGATAAACAAAACAATATTTTTTTTCTGCACTTTTATGAACAAATCGCTGTAGTAAGGAAAAAAGTAAACTTGGATCAAGGTGAAAAAAGGATATTACTTTTGCTGAAGAAACTCAAATAAAAATTGGATAGTCTTTTTATCAAATGGCAACATGTGATATGCAGAGAAATTTAGTGAAATGGCAATAACATATTTTTCGAAATGCTTATATATTTCACACAGAAAGATCTTTTTGACGAATGTACGAGGGGTACCAAAAGAAACCGAGCAATTTTTTTAATCCTTATTCATTCATATTTTAAACACAAACCAAACTACTTCGAAGTGCTCTCCACTTGCACTAAAACACGAATCTAATCTCTTATACCATTTTTGAAAACATTGTTTAAATTCATCTTTTGTGATGCTTGACAATGCCTCCGTCGTTTCTGGAATAGCGGATACAGAAATCGTCTGTAAAACGGCATTTTGAGTTAAGTATAGCCGGTAGAGAGCATTTAACGTCGTTCTGCGTGGAGTATAAAACAGGTAACCAAAGCTTGTTTGAGTGTGCTGTATCGTTTACAAAGGAAGCGCTGAGGCAGACATGCCATTACGACGTTTTCAAAGACAATATGAGCAGCTGACGCAGTTTGAGAGGGGGAGAATCATCGGCATGATGGAAGCTGGGTAGTCAGCTAGGCGAGTAGCTCGTCAATTAGGCCGCTCTGATTGTGCTGTGAGGAGGTGTTGGAACCAGTGAATCCAAGAGATGTCATTTACATGAAGACCAGGCGCAGGATGCCCTCGACAGACCAGTCGTCGAGAAGACCACCACATCGTAAGAAATGCACACGTACTGCCAACTGCTTCATCGGCCGCCATCCAGGCACAGGTAGCACCTTCACTAGGAGCCCCTGTGTCTTCTCGAACCATACGAAGGTACCTAGCTGAAGGGCATTTGGGACGTGTGCTACTATTACGTGTGCTGCCTTTGACGCCCACCCATTGATGTCTCCATTTGGAGTGGTGCCGCGCACGAGGAAACTGAACTGCAGCGGAATGGAACCAGGTCATCTTTAACGACGAATCCGTATTCAATCACAGCAGTGATGCCATTTGTATTCGTGTGTGGAGACTCCGTGGTGAACGCCTCAATCCTGCCTTTGCTTTACAGTGACACACTGCTCTCGAAACTGGTGTGTTGGTATGGGGTACCATTGCCTACAATACATGGTTACCCCTAGTATTGATCCATGGCACCACGACAGCCCAGCGGTATGTCCATGACATCCTGCAACCACATGTGTGGCTACTCATGCAACGGCTCCCAAGAGGCATTTTTCAACAAGACAATGCTCGGCCTCACACGGCAAGGATGTCACAAGACTGTCTCCTCACTGTTACTACCCTTCCTTGACCTGCCCGTTCCCCAGATTTGTCTCAAATTGAACATATCTGGGATCATTTGGGAAGGCGAGTTGGGCATCCCATGAGTTTGAGCGAACTAGAGGATAGGTTACAGCAAATATGGAACGAAATGTCTCAAGACATCATACATAATTTCTATGCCTCAATGCCCGATCGTACCGCATCGTGCATTCGCGCTAGAGGGGGTTCAACAGGGTATTAAATCCTCCGTTCTTTTGCCTTTTTCTCTGAAATAAATGATCATTTTTTTTTGATTTTCTAATCATTTACTTACATCAAAGCTGTCGTTAAGTACGTAAAATTTCTTTTCAATTTATTGACTCCTTCTTGGTGCGCTAATTCTTTTTGTCCATGAGAGTATTATACAAAGATAATGTACATAAGTAATTTACATATAAATATTTTTAAAATACGAATTGAAATTTAGATCGTATATACTCATACACAAATATATAAAAATGCATTATTAATTAAATATCACCCTTTACAAAAAATGGATGAAATAAACAAATCCACCGATAAATGGGCACGAAAAAGAGAACTACCTTACACCCGAATGCGAAAATGTAGTAAAAGAAGACGTAGAGCACATCGGAAAAATTGGATTCTCTTGCCCAGAATAAATCAGAAGTTTTAACTTCTATCGTATGGTCATAAGCACTCGCACATTTTTTTTTGTTTAGTTTTTTAATTAAATTCTTAATTAAAATGAATGTCGAAGGTAAAGGTACATCAAATCAAAATCTTCAATTCCAAATAAAAAATAAAATCATATGAAAACAAGACTAATGCTTGGTGTTAGAAAACGTTATTGATGCAAATATTAATCACTAAAATGCAATGAAATTGCAGTAAGAAAACTTATGCAATGGGTTTCTGATAAACTATGTACTATGCGTAAGAGTCTAAATATTCTTCCGTTAAAACACTATAATTATCCGTCAGTCAATGGCACATTAAACTGTACAAAATCTGACATTACATGTCATTCTTGATAATAAGTATTCAAATTTGAAAGATCATTTTTGAAAGAAAAAAAATTATACATGCAGCATTCAAAAACAGTAATTTATCCTTTAAACTGTAATCAAATACTTTAAGAATTAGAGAAAAATAAACTTTGTCATTCCGTTTTGCATTACTTATAACAATTCTTTTTTCTCTAAAATGGTAGTGCTGTAGGTGCATCCGACAACTCGCTAAAAATATTCCAACTTCTCTCTACCACTCACAGTGTGTCGCTCTAGTATAACGGTAAGAAAACCAGAAATAACGCGGTAAGTATACATTTTTATATCATTTGTTTTACTAAAAATCATTTTTTACTAGCTCTTAATTTGCAGAAAATAATTATTAATGTAGGGACAACTAAGCTTTTATTTTTTAAACATTCTGAGGTGGGTAATTCGAACGAAATACCATAAAAATAAGTGGAATAGATTTTTCGTTACTTAAAGAGTATTCAACAAAATTATTCTTAAAAGAGATTATTCATTAATATTATAGGAATAATAAGGCTTACGATCTGTGTAAAAGCTAACTACTGGTCAATAAGTTAAGTTTTGTTTGCAGGTTTTAAATTATAATATCTGCATGTCTTATTTCCTGCATACACTTTGAAGAGGATTGCTTCTCTACCAAGATTTAGTTAAATATTCAACGACCGAAAAGAAAAAAAATGCCATTCTTTAATAATTAGGTTCTTTGAAAAATACTCGTCATTTAATTATATTTTTTTGTGCGTTTTTTTTCGATTGAAAAGTATCTTATTTTTGCGGTGAAATGCTATTATTTATGAACTAAAATGTTTTCTTTTTCGATACTCACGCTTTCAGTTTTGACTTTTTTTCTTGCGTAAATTTTAATAATTAACATAGATAATTGAAATTTTAGAAACAATAAAGAGATAAATTTTGCAATATTTTTTAAGGACTGTGGACCCCAATATAAAAAAATTGGAATTTATCCATAAACAACCTCCCTCCTTTTTGACTAAAATAGAGAGTGAAACTCTTATATACATAAATTACTTAAAATTTTTTGAGACGATTGGAGAGAAAGTATTGCGAAGAGTATCAATTGACATTATCTTTTATTTATTTTGTTTTTATTTATTATTTATTAATAAATCCCCTTGCACCTCAAAATATCACACTGGGCTTACAGAAGTAAGTATTAAACACATTACATAAGGAAAAAGTAGAAATTCAAAAGTCATGAAAGACTATAAACGCTTACAATAAATTTACAGGTATTTTCAAAAGCATTTTTGGTGGAAATAAGTTGGTGAAATTCCGGAGACCAATTTATATTAATGCCCCTTAGAGCCAGTTTTAGGATCTTTCGTTCTCTGACAAACTTGGGATATAGAAGGAGGACATGCTCTACATTTTCCTCGCCACCAATATTGCAATCGCTAGAAGATGATGGAGTATTTTTTATTGTACTTATTTTCTTAAAATTTAAATGTCCTTACCTGATCAAACGAAAAAGGTTCATTCCAGAAACGAGCCCTCAGTGGAGCCTCCTTCTGCAAGTCGCAAACGACAAAGGATAGGAATAAAGGCCCTTAACGACTGACCCGAATAGAGGACTCCTTTCGTATCAACCGTCTAAGGCAAGCACGGCCTAGCTACGGAGCTCTAGGTCGGTGGATTAAATAGATACCCCTGCCAAGGTCAACAACTTGTTGCTGAAAGTCGAAATTTGGATGATGCGCCTTATTAAGTAACCGATGCACGTGGCTTAAGGTCCACTTGTTGATGTGGAGCTGAAGTTTGGAGTGTGGAGTGGGGTGGACATTTCAAGTGTCGTTTTTGACATTTGACTGTGGTTCAAAATTACAAGATTCTTTGCCAAATGCCTTTTTTCACTTCGAAGCTGGGCACTGATAAGCAATCCATCCATCTAGAATTGAGTCGCACTTTACGAGATTTAAAACAAATCAAATTAGGGATGAATTTCATCGAAGAATATAGGGGGGGGCATCCAGAAAAGAAGCCTCAGAGTAGAATTCTGAACAGCTGCCAAAAAAAGTCCATGATTTCTCTCTTTTTAGCAAACACAGAAGATTGTTCGCACTTTATGGAAACGATTTTGATATTTAATTCTTGTCTATAAGTGCAGTATTTTTTGGGCTATTTGCTTTTATGTGATAGCCATGACTCTTGACAATAGCTTTAGCACAAGCTTTCCGTGAGGGTAAACCTTTTCTTGATACTGTCCTGCCAACTTTACCCCATTCAGTGTTCTTGGATGCCGTTTTCCTAAGGTTCATTTCAATAAACCGAAAGCACAGAAATTCATTGGAGAATCGAAGAATTTACTGGTATTTCATCAAATGGTGTACATTTAATTTCGGTTTCTGATTCTTTCTTGGCTAAATAAGTGGCAGACGTGTGATTAGAGGCTTTGTCTATATGACGCCCAACTTTATCAATGTCCTTTCCATAAAAGACTGGAATTTATTCTTCAATAATTGGTTCTAAAATTTTCTGCTAAGAGCAAAGGGAATTAATTTTGGCTTTACTTGAGACTTTTTTGATTTTTAATTTGCCGATGTAATGAAATCCTGTAACTATTATGAATCTCTTTGGGAACTTTTCTGTACACTGATGAAGCCATTTTGTACAATCATTATCGTCAGTTGCGCAATAGAAAATTGAACTTCCTTTATTACAGTCACTTAAATATACCCATGCCTCATCGAGTGTCACCACAAATTTCCATTTTTCAGTACTGTAGGTGCTTTTTATATAATTTTCTAAAATTTTTTATTTTCAGCAACATGTTTTCCCAAAAGGAGGTGAACTTCATTTTTAAGCATCTTTTTTAACTTTATATCTTTTTGAATAATTTTACTTACAGTGCCGGAAAACATCCCTAGTTTCGATGCGATGAATTTTTGAAACAGCAGATTTTCTTTTACGAGCAGAGATTTCACTTTCTTGATAGTTACCTGTATTCCAGCATTCATAGTTTGAAGTTTCGAGGTCATGTTTTCATTTTTACTATCAGCTAGACATTTTTTTTCCTTTCAAATTTAATATATTATAAATACCTTATTCTGAAATTCAAAAACTGAACATTTTACCCCGCTTTATAATTTGTTGATACTAATATTAATCCATGGAAAACTTAGTTACGAAACCTTCAAGCCATCTCTCAATTGTAGGAGCCATTTTTAAAATATATTTTCTATCTTACATTGTAGTCAAAAGAAAACCTTAGCAGGCTATTATTCTCGATTATTATGAAGTTGCCAAAGTTTTTTTTTATCTAAAAATGGAAACGATAAAGGAAATTACTAAATTTTCCATAAAGTCTGAACGATTTTCTGTATTGGCAAGAATAAAGCCATGTTGAAAGTAGACTTATTAATATTTCATGTATACATGAATATGCAAATAAACAAAATTCCTCACACTTTTTGTTTTTCAGATGAAGGCCTATTATTCCGTCATGGTGGCACTATGCGTTGTTCTCCTGACTTTACAACTGGTGGAAATGAAACCAGCAACGAGAGAGAGAAGGCAGTCCGATAACGATAACCTTGTGACCCTGGATATTGGTCCGGATACCGCGACACGTATATTGAAAGCAATTTTTGACGGCATTAGCCTGAGAAATATCTTAGGAAAATAGAATTTCTTGAACAGTTATATTCCCATACTGTAAACCAAATGTATCTGGAATAAAACAAAGATAATTGCAAAATCTGTATCAATTTTGTTTTGTATTTTGATATTACAATCTTAATAATAACTCTCTCAAACTTCTAAACTTAATCCGAATACATCCTGCAATATTTCAGCAGATAATATTAGCAAGAATTGCAGTGTAACTCTAAAAGAGTTTTTATTTTGTTTTTATATTTCAATAAATAACGAATTGTCGATTACATTTTTAACATTTGTAGTTAAAAATGAAAAATTATGCTTTTTAAAGCTCTCTTAATCAACTTTAAAGACTGAACAAACGAAAGGAAGAAATACAAGTGTTCTCTTCAAATTACACACATTCATATAATTTCAAGATTATGTGATATTTATGAGTTAAAAATTATATTAAGAAACTAGCTACTAAATTTTTTTGATTCCTTATCACTTACAAACATTATTAATATCATTAATTGGGAAAACTATGTACCACTTGATTATACTAAGAGACCAAGGAGAATTCTCCTTGAATCATACAAGCCCCCTTAATGTTAAATTTCTTCATTTGCCGGTGGCAAATAATTTTCTAAATTACTAAATTTTCTTCCTTTAAAACTAAATTTTAAAACTTGTACCTAAAATTTTAAATTCTACGCTGCACCACCACAGGCAAGATTTTCAAACTAAATTTTTGTAACAACTTCAGGGCAGCCAATCCAGAGCCATCTCACTTCAACCTCTCGACCAATAGCAAATCAAGCACTCGTCTGAACATCAGGATTCACTTTTCCCCAATTGGACTTCGTCTGCAAGCACCACTTACCCCCCTTTCCACATTCGTCCCACTGATCAGGTAGCTCCCTATTCACACATGACTGCCACTTTCGTCCGGCAGCAAAAGACCCTCTGATATGGGATGAAAGCTCGCTTCGCGAACCATTTGCCCTGTGACGCCAAGCATATAGTATATCGAAATGGTATTTATGATATCAGTAATTATGAAGAAAATATTTTATTACAAGTTTTTGAATTGCATTGGCTTTGAATATATATTCTTCCTAATATATCTTTAAACGTTTCCAATTACGTACTATATATATCGTAAAAATTAAGTTCGATCTGTCTTCACAATATCAGTTTTTGAATATGACTGGAATTTATTTTATTTTTGATTAGTCTGTTGGGAATGTACGAACCAAATATCAAGGATAGAAAACGTGTGCTAACTTTGTCTCTTTACTAACTTTACAGAATAAAAAATACTCGTGTGTTTATACGAAAACTTGTGATGCAGCAATTATACATCAATAACTTAGAAACTTTGATTACTCTGATCCTACGCACATTCAACGCACAAATTCAAACGAAACTATATATATATAATTCTAAAATATATACAAAATAGTTATAGACCTAAGATAACTAGTCATGATAGTGCAAAGTATTAGCCACAGTAGTACTAGACTAAACTCCTGGCCTTATGAACCAGGATTGCAGGTTTAAACAAAGTTTTGTGGCTCTAGCCAACCTTCACCTATATATATAAACAATTTTTCATGTGCTTAGACAATGCATTGTAAAGAATATTGTTGCCATCAACTGACATTCCTTTTATAGTTCTCAATTTTTTCAAATTTTTGATGTTTTTACTTGAGCTTAGAGTAAATACGAATAAAGATTATTCCAGAACTGAGTCAAACAGGGAATGACCCGTCTTATTAAGTGCTTAAAGTTTTAAGTGTTTAAAGTTATCAAGTGCTTCAAGTTTGTACGTTGGTGTGAAGTTAAAGTTGGGAGTGTTACCTAACATTTCCTGACATCGTCGTTTTTGTCACTTGAACACAGTTCGTTATTACAAGGTTCTTCGACAACAGACTTCGTATTACTTTGCAACAATATACGCATGCTGAAATAATTGATTTTATTAGAAACTAAGAGGGAGTGGTACCCCCTGTACACCTAATGGTAGACTAACACCGATGGTACGAATTATACAACTTTACATACTCATTGCTTAAATTGTAAAACTATAATTGACATGTCACCCGTATCAGGGAAACCTCGTGTGGTTCAGAATTATAAAGTCCGTCGATGAAAAAAAAATTCTCTCTTCTTGATTCGAGTGAGTGAGTGAATATTAACGTCGCACTGTTCAGCTATACATAAGGGCTTTTGGTGACCGACCGCGTAATTTTGAACCATGGTCAAGTGACGCGGACGACACCTGAGCTGGCACCACCTCCTCCTCGAAGTATAGTACTATTGAATTCAATGTATGTTATTGTATGGAAGAGGGAAGGGCGCAATGAAAATTATGATTGCATATTGGGTCGCAAATAATGAAAATTCGAGTAGTACTGATATAAACCCTTCTAAGATAACTACTTCAAGGTACGGGTTCTTCATAATTAATGTTGGTTCTAGAACACACCGAGTACGAGGCTGGTACTGCCTATGTTCTTACTTTAAAATGTTGTGATTTAAATGCTTTGATTGTTAAATGGTGAAAAAACTGCATTTCATGACTCCGTGTTATTTGTAGGATGCTTATCATTGAATTAGTTATATAATTTCAATTCATATTTTATTGATACATCTTCAATTTTAAAGGGCAGAGAGAGATTTTAATTGCACTAATATTATACAAAATAAAGCCTGTACATCAAGGGTGTCAAACTCAAAGGCTGACTTGAGCCAAAGAAACAAGATTTGTCTTTTGGTGAGCCGCAAAACAATCAATATTCATAGAAACGCAGGTTTATTTCGAATAATACGTTATAACAAGGGTGACCAACCCGCGATACGCGTCCCATAGTGTGGAACCCCTGGGTTGTAACAGTGGCACGTGATGATTTATTAAAAAATTAAAAAATTTGGAAATGTGATAATAAATACCAAATTTTTTACACTTTTATTAAAATACGGTTGTCTCAGATAAAAAAAAATCAAAATTTATTTTAAATACACTTCAGTGAATTTCAAAAAGAAAATAAGAATGCAGGAAATATATATATATGTCTATTTCTCCTGAATTCCTACAGTAATTTAATATTCCAATTTCTATTCTATTGCTGTTATATTCACCCACGTGGGTTTTGGGCATTTGCCTTGGTTTATCTCCGGTGCTATTATTTCGAAAATTTCCGCTGTAGGGGAAGGTTGAGATCTCACAAAACACTGTTTAACCCTGTTTCACTGTCCTAAACCAGTGACTGCTCGGGAAATAGTTTTCCTCTTGTAGCTAAATTTCTCTTTTTTGGTTTGTCATGGTTCCATGTTTTTGGTTCTTTCGGTCTGATCTTAAGATGTTTTAGGATTTATTAGTCTTCTTTTTGATTTATTTACTGCTATATATATATATATTTCTTGATTGTTGTGTGCGCTGGCTTTTCGAAGGAAGTGCAAATGCGAGATTTTGGAATTTGAAGGAGCTTGTTTCTCAAAATATCTGGTAGAAAACAATGAGCTATCACACACACAAGTGAGTGTTTGCTATTTAAGAATAAAGATTGGTTTTGGATTCAGTTTTTCTTATCCCGATACTATGGGTCAAGATTTTGTTACCGATACTAATGGATATTGAAGATTACAAGAAAAATATTGTACTTTTCCTACCCTAATTGATTATATATCTTTTTTTTTGTGAACAAACTTTTTTTTCTTTTTGTCAGTGAATATAAAGTTGTATCGTACGATCAAAAGAAGTGATAAAATATGTGAATTATCCAAGGAAAGGTGGGCCAAACCTATTATATTACAACTAAGAGCGATACTGCATACGCGCAGGATTCGTAATCTGATCTTCATATCTGTGAAAACAAAATTGTAGTTGTAAAGAAAGTGCAAACGTAATATTTCGATATTTTTTTTTAATTGGAAAGTTTATTGTTCACAATTTATTTGTATATATTACTTGTATTTACATATCATCATGATTTAAAAATGAAAATGAAAAGACAGAAAAGAGACTAATCAATTCAAATTTGATCAAATATATAGAGTACATTTTCTTAAAAATTTTTATCTACAAACCTTATCAACATACAGAAGAATTCGGTATAGTTATCGAAGATGTTTATGTCACTAATGGGGGTAGTGAAAATGAATTGTCTCTTGAACAAAAGTTAGAATTAGTGATAAGTAAAAAAATTCTCAACTAACCAAAATACAGTATAAAAGTCAGCTATATCCAAAACCATTCGGAGAGAAATCATTTTATTTGAAGATGAGAAATTTAGAGATAAATACTTGGAAAAAATATACCGCATATTCCTAACAACACTGTCAACTAGCGTAGATGCCAAAAGAGCGTTTTGGACAGCTGAGAACTTGTGCATATAATTGCGTTCAGTACAATTTATGCATTATGTTTTTTAAGATCACATTTCAAAAATATGTAATTGTACCACAGTATGAAGCGATATTTATATTTTTTTGAGATTTAAAATAAATAAAACGTTCCTCTACATTTTTTGTGATTTTTTATATACTGTTATAATTTAAAGTTTAAAAATTAGTTATTTGTGATATTTACACTCGCTAATAAAACTGGCAAATAAATCAAGGGAGCACCAGTATTTCTTTTCTTTTCTTAAAATTTCTACTACAGGTATTAAAACCGGTATCCCAATATTATGATCTAAAAAATACCGAATACCGGTATTGAACTTTTAGTCCGATATTGCAATCCCTCGATATAATAAAACATACAAAAGAACAAGAAATATTTAATGTTTACATCCTAATACTTGACACCTCTTCTCTGCTATAATCTTTACTATTTCGGGAGAAATTTTAATATTTAATCATATATAATTGTGTGCCGATATACTAGCTAAGGCACAGAAAGGTTCTTTGAGGGTCGCATGTGGCCCACGGACCACGAGTTTAACAACTGTGCTGCACGTTCTCCTAAATCTAAACGTTCTTGTTCTCCGGTCATTGGTACTGAAAGCAATTGAAAATCCGACTTTACATGTCATTCATAGTAATAAGTATAAATATTTTAAAGATCATTTTACAAAAAAAGATATTGCATATGAATCATTCAGAACCGTAATACAGCCTTAAAACCACGATCAATTATAATTAAAATTAGGGGGAAAAAACTTTGTCATTCCTTTTTGTCGCAATTACTTTTCTATAAAATGGTAGCATAGTACGGGCATCCAAACAGCTCTTCCAGTTTCTCTCTATCATCCACCTTGTGCTTCTCAGTACAACGGTAAGTACTTTTTTTGCTACTATTGTATCATTTGTTTTTAAGGTATCCGACTACTAGCGACAACTTTTTTTTAAAAAAATAGAAGTATAGGGATTTTTTGAGGTTTTTTGATTTTCTTAGTACATTTTAAGAAAAATATGCTAAAATTAAGAAGAGAAAAAGAAATTATTATTACTAAAATGGGTAAACATTTTCAAAAGTAACATAAACTTGACCCATTCTATACCAAAAGTTTATGAACATATTTTCAATTTTTCAATTCTGATGTGTTGCTATGCTGTTCATTTTTTGAAATGACTTTCAGGATAAGAGATATTTGGATTTTTACAAAAACTAGAGCACTTTATCTTAGTTATTATATGAAATTGCTTAAGAAAACAGTGATGATATTCACATAAGGGACTGTAAATTTTGTAATAAAACAGTACTTGATAAATCTGAAGGTTAAAACACTTCTACTATTATACATAACATATACAAAAAATTTCAGTAAATTATTTGCAAAACTATTTTAGCAATCGTGGTCCCTGTTTGAGCATTTAAAAAACACACACTTACATTTCGAGTAAAACGCGTTTTAAAGTATGACATCTTTGCTAAAGTAATGGCATCTTTTTTTACTAAAACACTTGTAGTTTTTGTTCTAGTGAATGGAAAGTAATAAACTTATTGTTTTTATAAACCTAATAAGATGGCCTATAAAATAAAATCATAAGAAAAGTTATCAATTTTGGGCAAAAATCACAATTTTAGGGTAGTCGGACACCTTAAGCTGTTCTTACCTGGCTCTTTATTTCAAAAACATAGTAATAAATAAATATATTACCACTCCGATGTTTTTTAAACATTTGTAGAAATATTCGAATTAATCGGAATAGCATATAAAAATAAGCGGAATACGCGTTTCTTTATTAAACGGTATTAAAATAAAAACATTTCTGCAACGAAGTATTTGTTAAAGTAAATTGGATTAATGTGGTTTTTATTTTTATTAAAACTTGTTAGGAGTCAAGCTGTAAAGTTTATTAAGTAGATCTAAGGGGTCTCAGGGGTGTTAATTTTGTCTCGAGGGCTGAAAATATAAAGAATTTTCAAACAGATATGAATCTCTGAAATTCAGATGAAATAATTCGAATCTTTTACACATTATTTATAAAGGAATGAGGCTTTAAAAAGTGTAAATTGTTTAAATTATAATTATAATATAAAAGTTATAAGCATATGAAAATAAGAAGCATTTTTGTAAAGAAGTATAAATTAAGTTTTACCTTGCACGTGATATTTTTTAAAATGGTAGCTCTAATTACTAGCAATGAGTTGATTTATAAAGCTAAATGTGTTTATTCTCATTATACCTTGTAGCTATTTTTATATAAATAAAATAAATTATATTTTGAATTTTTTTAAAAATTTCAATATTTTTTTTAAACATTTTGGAATAAAAAAGATATATTATACTAAAATTAGATAGTGTTTAAAGAGTAGGATACATTTTATAATTTTACTAAGTTTCATAAATAAAAGGCTACCATTTTAGAAAATAGTGCCGCAACGTAAAAATTTCTCATTACTTATTAGAGAAATTTTTCGTATTTTCCTATGCTCATAATTTTTAAAATTATGATTATATTTTGAACATTTTGTGTGTAATTTTTTGAATCCTCACTCTTTTATAAATAATGTGTATAAGATTCTAATTCTTTTCATCCCTCGGGACAAAATAACACCTCTGATATCCCTTTTAAATTATAATCTTAGCATGTCTTATTCGATGTGTATGTAATTTGCAGTTAAATTGTAAGTTGCAGTTGTAAGTTGCTTCTCTACAGAGATTTGGTGGTAAATTTTTCTAGCAAAAAAATTCTCACATGCTTTTAAAATATTCCTGTTCTTTGAAAAATATTTCTGATTTAACTATATAATTTGGATTCTTTTGATTAATGGATATCATTCTTTTTTTTTTTTGTGGTGAAACGCTGGTACATATTTACTTAGATGTTACTTTTTTTTAAGACTCGTTTTTCTTTTTACTTTTGATATGCTTATGAAAATAAAGCTTCACATTTCGTGTATGTCTTATTCTTAGGTTTTGTAAAAATATGAAAAACACATGTACATAGAATTTTTAATGTATTCTATTTAGACAAATAATTGTTTTGAATATTAAAGATTATATTAGAGATAGTCGCGAAATTCTAGAAATAATAAAGAGACGGAAGATACAGAATGAAGAATATAACAGACTTCATGCCGCTGTATAAAAAATTAGGTTTAACCAGTTTTATGTATGTGTGTGGGCTAACCAGTCTTCCTCCTTTGTGGTAAAATTACTGAGTGGAATTCTGTGATATATATACATATATTCTTCAAAAAAATTTTAAGAATACAAAACCCGTATGTAAGATTTTGAAGAATTTCAGTAATACTTTTTTCTTTTTAAATTAAATTTCGTGGATAATGAAAAATGTTAGAAAAACTACTACTACTTACAAATATCAAAATTAACTGTTTTTCTAAGCTACACCCTTTTCCGAGATTAAAATAACAGTATGTAAGCCAAGCCCCTCAAATTAACATTAAAAAAGTTTCAAAATTCCTTGGCTTATACGTGGAAATATACGGTGTACACAAATTTCTTAACAACTTTTGACATGTTTAGATAGAAAGCATTGCAAAGACTCATTGTCATCAATTAAGTTTTTTCTTTGCTAATTTCTTCAATTTTCTGATGTCCTTATCTGAGCTCAGAATGCATTGCAGCTGAGTAACGAACAAAGATTATTCAAGAAATGAGTCGTACAGTTGCTGAACTTCTTAATTAAGGGAAAATAGTTCTCACGAAATACAGTTCCCATGAAAAATCAATTTTTTAAAAACACTTTTAAAAGTCAATATATAATGTTAGGAAAGTTTTAAAGCAAACCGAGTCAAAATACGTTAATATATACGCTCCGAACAGTAAAAAAAATGCTTAGCAAGCTTTTTTAGCAATCTCTGGCCCCATTTGAGAATTTTCAAAAAACACACACACATTTTGAGTAAAACGTGTTTTAATCTTACTTAAAGTAATGACATCTGCTTTTAGTAAAACACTTGTAATTTTTGTTCTAGTGAACGAAAAATAATAAACTCGGTATTTTTATAAAGGTAATAAGATGGTCTAAAAAATAAAATCATAAAAAAAAAATTGTGTCACTTTTTGGTAAAGTTCACAATTTTAGGGTAGTCGGATATCTTAAGTTTAAATGGTTTTATATATTTTAATGTAAAAGAAAATGAAGTTTAGCCTTTAATTTAATTTTCTCTGTTTCTAATTTTCACATTCACAAGATTTAAAAAACAAATTTCGGTTGCAGTAGTATGATATTTTCTAAGAGTATTGAATTTGCAGATCTATATTCTGCATACCTCAATTTCTGTAAATGTGATGAGTGTATTTTGTTTTGCAATATGATGAGTAGAAAAAAAAAGCAATCTTAAATTGTTGAAAAATTTTTTAACTGTCAAAAATACTTAAATAAAAGATTTTTTTTATTTTTAAGATTTTATACCGGATAAAATGATTATTTAGCTTCAATTTTATATAAGAACCTAGAATAGACTGCGAGTCTTTCAAGAGTTATCTTGTGGTTAACAGATAGAAAGCTAATTAGTTTTTATTGTTCTCGTGTTCATACTGTATGCTTTTTAAGAAATACAATAATTTCACAGCAAAAATTGTTTAGATGTCTAAAATTCTGTACTTTACAGCACGTGCAGTTAAAAACTTCTATTAAAATTAGCAAAATATATTTTGGTTGAAGCAACAGAAACGTATGTCGAGATATGCATTTTCAATACTCATCAAGGTATTATCCTCCTTTAAGGACCTGTAACGTTTGTGCAGATAGTATAACAGCACATCCCCACGTGCACCCTTAAATATTGCTGAGTCTTTTCATCTGACATCGCCCCGACAACCGATGGCCCTGAGAAAAACACCACTCGATCCACGAGCCTCAACCCTGACTGAAACCCTGAGGTATAAAGGAGGCACAGTCGCCTCAATCCAACAGAGGGAATGAGGAGTATATATTGAAACACTAAAAAGATCGGTTGTGTTTGTCTCCTCCCTCACAAAAGACATATTCTGTAGAATTGAAATAATTAATAGTATTAATAACTTCTATTTAAAATGTAAATATATTTTATTTAATAGATGTGACGTAAATAAATCAATTATTAAATGTCTTAACTCTCGTGCAACTGTTAATTTTCCCAAACGGCACAGGAGCCCATGCACGCTGCTTTAAGTTCGCACATTGGTGGGGAGAAAGGGGGTGACATTTTATGTGTCGTTTTCGTCACTGGACCATTGTTCGAAATCACAAGGTTCTTCGAAAATAGGCGTTGTTGCTTTTGAGTGAGACATGGATAAACCATCCATACATCTAGAGTTGAGTCAAACCTTAAGAAATTCAGAGCGAACCAAGTTAGTGGAGCATTTTGTCGAAGAACATAGATGAATAACCCTCCAGAAAAGAATTCTGTAATTCCTTCCTCAGAACAGATAACTGAGCAACTACTAAAGAGCTCATTTCCCTGTTAAGTAAATATGTGCGAAAATACAAGCATGTTTAGAAAACGACGTATTTATATTTCATTTACGTATGAATGATCAAATAAGGAAAATTTCTCATACTTTTTTGTCTTTCAGATGAAGGTCTATTTTTCCATCATGTTGGCACTATGCGTCGTTCTCCTGACCATACAAGCGGTGAAAATGACACCAGCAACGAGAGAAAGAAGACAGTCAGTGTCTCTGAATGGTGGTGCGGATGTTGTAGTCCGTATATTGAAAGCCATTTTTGACGGCATTAGCCTTAGGAACATCATAGGAAAATAAAATTTACTCAACGCTTACTTTCCCATGCTGTGAGCGAAATGAATCTCGCGAATGAAATAAAATTTTGATATCAGCATCCCTGGTTTTGTTTGTGTGTTTGTAATTGAACATATTAAAATTGCTTTTCTCAATCACTCACACTTTTACAAAGGAAACAATAAACTTTGTCCAAATCCTGAAATATTTTTAAAAAAAGAATAGCTTTAATCTTAAAAGCATATATTTATTGTGTTAATCTATTTATAAAACTGATGGATTATCTATATCTTATAACACACGTAGTTAAATAAATATAGAAAATTGCGCATTTTGATGCCCTTTTAACTAATTTCGGAGGGATTGATTAACAGAAAAGACAAATAACATACTTTTCTTAAATCATTAACGACTCATATACCATTTTAGGTTTGTGTGAAAGTTTATGAAATCAGTTACTATGAAACAAACTCTTTTAAAGGGGTATAAGTAAGTGTTTTCTTATTTGGTTAATTTTAACGACGGCAAGATCACAGACACACATTAACCTCGTGGAATATGTAATATATATTGTTACGTAGATCGGGGTTCGAGGATTTTATGCAAAATCAGTCGTAAATAAAAAGGCAATTCTTTAAGAGCGATGAGTATTTACTGTCGAAAATCAATCCTTGAAATACAGGATTCAGCAGCAAAATTCGCAGAAGAAATAACAGAAGAATTTCACACCTTCAACAGCACTCAGACACAATAAACAGTGTCTAAAATACACGTATGTGAATGATTATTCACAAGCACAGCCGAGCTGATCAAGTTCACGGAAAGTTCACTAATCGCTAATCAAAACAATGCTCACTACTCGCTGGTTGTAATCAAACTCGCTACCCGCTGGCTGAAACCAGACTGACTCTTGCGGCGAGTATCAATTTATTTATAGCCGGGACCGAAGGTTCCGGAAAGATGCGCTCGCGTCATAGATCGTGAAATTAGTGGATTTCTCTACTAATTTCTAGAAGAATCCAGAGGGTCCCGAACTCGCCAACATGGTCGCCAATGTCGCCACGTTGGTCGCCAAGCTGGTCGCCAAAACTGATGCCAACTTGGCTCTATCGCCAATATTTCGCCAAGTTCCCATTGAATCGCCATTATAACGTAAGGAACGGCGTTGCTTGTGAATATTACAACTTTAACATGAAATAAATATAGCATAGAGCAATATAAAGGCATTGCACATCCAAATACAAATTATTTACATTATTGTATACAAAATTCGTAGCAATATTGTTAAAATCTAATTTGTTCTTTCTACAATATCAGTTCCTTGTTCTTTCTACAATATCAGTTCATTGTTCTTTCTACAATATCAGTGCCTTAAACATGACTCAAATTCAAAGTATTTTTTAAAAAAATTTTATGTGGAGAATATTTTAACCAAATATAACTGTGTTCCAAGTACTGAAAACTTGCACGAAAAAAAATAAGTAAATAAAATAACATAAAATAAAGGGAAAAAAAGAAATATACTGGTAAGACTACTTTGATGCAACACCTTTACACATCAACAGCTTAGAAATTATGTTGATTACTGCAACTCTAAATTTATTCCATACACATTCAACACAACAAACAAAAACTTGAAATCTTTTAAAGGTGAGAGGTTCACTTTAATTTATTTAACGAAATAAACCCAAAAGTTTTGTGAAAACTTGGTGAAGTGTTTTACTTTTGCGAACAGTGATACCTATTTTTTAAGACAAATTTTTAACCAGTCTTTAAAAATGCACTAGAAGTCTTTACAGTTTACGCGCATCATATTAAATATTATTTTGACTTATAAGTATACTTTATATTTAAAAAATATTACAACAATTTACGCAAAGTTTTAATTTATAATCAATTTTAAACTTTTTACAGGTTTAATTAGTTAGGTTAGGTATAAAATAAAAAAAGGAGTAACTTGAAACATTTCATTCTAAATAATTTTTAAAAATTCAGTACTTGGTAAATGTGGCTTCTGAATTTGTAACTTTTGCCTTGTCATCTGTATTAGGATTAGTTGTTGAAGATAACAGACTAACAAAACTAGATTATTTTAGGTGTATGTTAGTTAGTTGTGAGTGATATTTTGATTTTATTAAGTTCTTAATACGAAAAATTTGTTCACAAACATATGTTGATCCAAACTTATAACAGTATGTAACAACCAAATCGTGTAAAATTGGAAAATGATATTTGCTGGTACTAATTTCCAAAATCTAATATGATTCGGATGACTTGCAGGTGAAATAATTCCTTTATATTTACTTTTCAAATTAGTGTGGTGCTGTACACAGGTGTCCAAAAGTTAAGCATAATTGATAATTATGTGAATAAAGAAGGAACTGTAAATCAGAATGGCGGGAAACGTGATATGCGAGTGAAAAATGGTTATAAAATAAGGAAGCAAAACAAAAGAATGATAATAATGAATTTTATTAGCCAAAGTAGCAGTTTGAAAGAAAACTGAGCATAGCAAGGATTCACACTTTAGAGAAAAAATGAAAGAAAACATTAAATAAAGTACTGATGCTGCAGTTTAATAAGGCGTGTGGTCACCTCTGACAGCCAGGCATGCTGCACAGCGAATTACCATAATTGCTATGAGATGATGAATGAATTGTGAGCTCCAACAGTTCCAAGCTTCTTGGAAAGCTCTCTTCAGTTCTGTAACGGAGCTTGGTGGGTGCGAAAGGGCTGCAATTTGTAAACAGTTTGTCTCGAAATTCGTATTCCTGTGGCGACTGTGAGCGCCGAACCCAGTGCTCTGGCAGAGCTGCCCCTCTGACGTCGCGCACTTATTACCAGATATCGATCTTGGCGAGGGGTTGTGACTCTTGGTAGACCTGATACTAGTTATCGGGTAACATCTCCCGTTATTTGAAACCTCTGCCACAGTCTTGAGATCACAGACTGGTTCACATTCAGAATTCGAGACACTTCGGTTTGTGATCGTGAGGATTCCAGCATTCCAACGATTCTTCCTTTCGTAAACATGTCCAATTGGCGTCTTTGTGCCATCATTCACCTTGTTTGATGGTTAACAACGTTGATTCGCACAGCAGTTGCACGTAACTTGTCTGAACTGCCTATGCTGCGTGAATCGGTTTGTCCGCGTTCCGACATGCGCTGGTGTTTCGCGCAGGACTTAGTCGACTGAAAAGTTTTGCGTAAACCCAATGTTTCTTCTTCACCCAATTAATATCCGCAAGAAATTTGGAATAATTTTACTAAAATTTACTCCATGTTTTTCGCATTTTACGATTTATGCTTAACTTTTGACACCAGTGTTGGTCAGTAATTTCGATTTGGATTTCTGGAAACAATAAACGTCTTGCAAAGAAATTGAAAAAGGATTTGGGGAAATATAAATTTTTTTTATCACCATGAAAATCACCAAACCTAGCACTGAATTAATTTTACAAAATGGATGTTAAATTTTAAAATCTGCCATAGATTGGGACACTATTAAGTTAAGCACATAGCTCCTGCATAAATATGAAATGTGTTAATCTTTTTCCTCCATAATCGAAACAAAGAAAAAAAAGTTTGTTCACAAAAGAAGATGTGCAGCCAACATCAAAGAGTAGGAGAAATACAATACTTCCCATGTAATTTTAAACTTAAATTACGCTGCTGTTTGTAAAAAATGCAACACCATACAAGAATCATCAGAATTAAATGAACTTTGCAGCAAATATCAATTATAGGATGTTACGTAAAATAGTAAAATTTCAGAGCCATCATCACATCACCTATCACATTTCGATATAATCAACAAGTCTATTTAGACATTAAACAGAACACAGAACCAACTTGTTTAACCCGTCTTGGTATAAATCTGGTCCCTGTCCATTGATGTTTACAAGACATTGATGATGAGCCAAGTCTCAGCGGATGATTTCACAGCACTGTCTTGGAATATCGCAGCATATCAGAAACGATATGCTGTAAGCTACCATAGCTTAGTCCCAGCTCTGAGGAGATTTCACACAGAGTTACCCGTCGATCATTTTGAATCATTTCTCCAATTCATGCCGTAGTGATTTCTGTCATTGAAGAATTTGGCCGGTTGTTCTGTGTCATATTGCAGCTTTCGACATCCTGTCTGCCTGATTGAAAAGAGTGATACAATTTCGATACATCTTGTCTGCTCATTGCCGAATCGGATACATTCGTTGCCCATAAAAATCGAATCCCAGATTACACTTACAAACGAGACCAATTTCCTAAGAGTCTTTCCATTTCAATTGTTCTAAGCAATCTGGGAACTTTCACTACCTACCCGTAAACCAGATATATGACAAGTAATGCCCCTTTGGGGGGGGATTTCTCAACAATATGTAGTTTTGAAATGCAGCAGCTTGTAAACTTTTTTCAATTCCTACTGTTAGAGTTCACACTCTATCTATATTTATACGTATCTTAATCAAATTTTTAATCGTTAATAAAAGGCATTTTAAAGCACTCAATTGAGCTGAAATTTTATTTACACGATTACTTTGGATGACAATACAGTAATAAAATTATAGTTAATAAAAATTAATTGATTAAAACTAATTATTCTCAGAATTACATCTACAGCCACGTTGGCATCATTTTTAACGATTTAGCAATCATTTTGGTGACTTGTGTCAAAACTTGAAAAGGTTTTTTTTCTAACATTTTAAAGCACTCATTTGAGCTGAAATTTTCTATGCACTATTGTTTTGGGTAACAATACGATAATTTAATTATAATAAATTAATATGAATTGTCTGAAATTAATTATTTAAAGAATTACAGATACAACCACTTTGGCTTCATTTTTAGCGACTTGGGACAAATTTTTATAAGATTTTTCCCCCTCACGTTTCAAAGCATTCAATTGAGCTGAAATTTCATATACACGATTGTTTTGGATAACATTACGGTACTTTAGTGATAATTAATAAAAATTAATTGCAACTTAATGTTGTGATTCTGTCATATGTATATACATATTTATATTAATTGTGACTATTTAATAAAAATTAACTAAAATAATTTTTTTGTTGATCTAAGTAGGAATTGACTTAAATTTTTTTTTGTATTACTTGTTTTTGTGGATCCACCTACGTAAACTCTTCTTGTTTAAATTGAATATCTACAGATTAAAGGTACTTTAGAACAAAATCCAATCCCATACATACAAAACAAATAAAATGAAAACAAGATTGGGGTTTGGAGGTCGAACACATTATTGATATAAACCAGAGTTCCTTAAACTTTCTATCACCACCCCCTCCTTTAAGTATAAGCCGGTCATCGTGAACCCTCAAAATTTTGAACTCCTCTCCCTGACTATCAACACATGGCTAAATGATTCCTCATTAATCCTAAGACTCCTATCTCTTTTTGCCTCTGCTACTTATACATACTTTTTAACACTTCTTTTTCAATTCCTACTATTAGTTCACTCTCCCTATATGTATATTTATACATATAAAATATATATCTTGTTCAAATTTTCAGTCGTTAATAAAATACTTTCTATTCATCCATTCAAGTTCAAATACATTTTTTTATACTTGTAGTGAAGGACACTTGATGTTAATATAGTTTTTTAAATATTAATTCATTAATTAAATTAAAAATCAATAAATAGTAGAAAACTAAAATACAGTCCAACAGCATATATATAAAGGATAATTGTTCTTTAAGTCCCTGTAATGCAATGCATAGCGCCTTGGACTTCTAATCCAAAGGTCGGGGTTTTGAATCCTACCTGGGATGGCCTAGTTTCTAAGATTGTGGGGTTTTTTACTATACTATTTTATTAGAATAATTAAATTTAATTAATGAGCAAAAACAGTATCAAACAAAAAATAATAATTCAGTACCATGTATAGAAAGGAAAATGGAAAATTGCAATGAGAAAACCGCTTCCTATTTTGTCACTTAATAGTGGGATTCTGTCATGTATATACATATTTACATTAATTGTAACTATTTTATAAAAAGTAGCTGAAATTTAAAATTTATCTTTGTTGACCTAATTTGGAATTGACTTAATTTTTTTTATACTACTTGTTTTTTTTCTTAAGGAAACAGAGTAAACATCTAATGAAAAATAATACAAAATACTAATTCCAAATAAATATTATACTTAACATCTTTATATATAAAATATACGTGTCATAGTGTTTGTCCGCGATGGACTCCAAAACTACTCAACCGATCATAAAAAATTTTGCATACTGTGTGCCATTTCGTCCAACTTAAAACATAGGATGGGTCTTATTTCAATTAATCACGCCATAATTTTTTTATTGCCGGAAATGAGAAGAATCCGGAAAACACGTTGCCAGATTCAAGTAAGGGAATAATCGCCAAATGTGGCATTGCTCATGTGTCTATGGAAGCAGATATTGCAAACTAAAATGCACGAAAATTAAGTGCCTGGCATATTTCGGGGTGTGGAATCCAATTTTCGATTCAGTTCCTAAAATTAACCGTAACTTTGCCGGATAAAGCAGGCTGACCGTATTTTAGACAAACCATAACAGGGGCTTACATTAAAAGCCTTGAATCATGAAAACTTGGACCCTGGCGCACTTCAAAATGGTAATCCGAATCTGATACCAAATCTGAGAAAGAACTGTAACTTTGCCTGATAATTCAGGAAGACCGTTTATTACGCAAACCGTGCCAAGAGCTTACCCTTAATGTCTTGGGGCGGAAAAAGTGCGTTTCTGTTATAATTCGGGATGGTGAACGAGAGTTTGAAATCGAATTTTAGAAATTCCTGTAACTTTGCCAGATAATGCCGGACGACCCTAATGCCCCTTCCAGGGACTAAACGTGCCGGCTCAGGGGAACAAAAGTTATCTCGCGTTGTATCTAGGGGCAGGAAACGATAATTTGAAATCATATTTCAGAAACTCCACTTATGAATTAGGAAAAAAGGCATATGATTCGAGTCCCACGTCCGGATTTTCATTCTCTCTAGCGATTGAATTTGCTCGCGCTGGAGCATCAAAAGTCAGCTCCGTGTGCATTTCGGAGTGTGAAATGAGAATCGGAAATTGAATTTTAGGAGTTTCGATAACTTTGCCGGATAAGGCCAATCGACCGTATCTTAGACACACCGTAGCAGGGGCTTGCCTTTAAAGCCTTGGTTCGTGAAAACTTGGTCCCTGGTGTATTTCAAAACGGATAAACTGAAACTGATATGCAATCTGAGAAATAGCAGTAACTTTGCCGGACAATTCAGGATGACCATCTTTTACGCAAACCGGGGCAGGCGCTAACCCTTAAAGTCTTGGCGCGGGAAAAATGTATTCCTGGTGTAATTTGAGATGGTTTAAGCGAATCTGAAATCGA
Source organism: Trichonephila clavata (assembly GCA_019973975.1). NCBI lineage: Eukaryota > Metazoa > Arthropoda > Arachnida > Araneae > Nephilidae > Trichonephila > Trichonephila clavata. The sequence continues at coordinate 30,845 of BMAO01014461.1, read as the reverse complement.
AATTTAGAAATTCTTGTATTTTTGCCAGATAATGCCGATGAATCGGAATATTCTCGGACAGCAGTACCAGCCTAAATTGCTGACGTAGAGACGCAAAAAGTTGGTCTTGATTGTATTTCGGAACTGCCGATCCAAATATTCTCAATCCAATTCAAGATAATCTTATATCTACGTCAAATAATGGCAGATGAAAGTATTTTGCATAAACTGTGGAAGGGGCTTGCTGTAAAATTCTTGAGGAGAGAAAAATGTTTTCCTGGTGTTTTTCTGTATAGGAAACAGGAAAAATCTGAAATCGGATTTTAGAAACTCCCGTAACTTTGCCGGATAATGCTGGCCGACCGTAATGTCCCCCTTCAGAGACTGAACTTACAGGAGCAGGGGCGTCAAAAGTTGGCACCGAGTGCTTCTCGGGGTGAGAACGAGAATCCCGAGACGGATTTTAAAAGCTTCCGTAGATTTTCTGGATATTGCTGGAATGAGGTCAAATGGCTTTGCTTTCGAGTTTCATTACCGGATTTTCATTCTGAATAGCAACTAAACTTTCAGGTGCAGTCGTGCGAAAATATGATTGCAATATGAAATTGCAACTTCGGGCATTGTTTTCACTTTGTTAGATGGTGGAAAAACTGCACATTCCTCATCAGCTGCCAGTGGGCATTCATAAAATACAAGGAAATGTGTACCATTGAATAAAAGAGTGGTTTGGCTACAGTATTGCAAATGAATTTAATCATGATCAGGGATAAGTGTACCATGACCCATAAACATTCACTCACAGCATTACATAGAGCATTGCAAGATTTAAATGGCAACGAGAGAGTATTCGGTGCTGTTGTATTACAGTCTGGTGATTTTCGACAGACATTAATAGCCATTACACGCTCTACTTTTGCTCACGCCATTAACGCCTGTTTAAAACAATCGTTTTTTTTGGCGAAACGTGGAAACACTTCGACTGACAATAAACACGCGAGTACATTTGAAAAATGATCAATCTGAGCAATTATTTCCTAACCAACTACTGAACATTGGAAACGGTGAAGCAGAACTTCATCCCAATACATAATGCATGATATAACCAGGCGATTTCTGTAATGTACTTTAGGCAAAAAGGAACTGATTGAGAATGTTTTTCCGGATATACTGTATAATTATCTAGGTAATTATTGCTTCTGTAATCCTGTTACTTAACTAGAAAAAATGTTGACATTGTGATGAAATAAACTTTCAGACAAAGGGATGTTTCCAGTTGGACCAACGCCTTTTAAACCAATCGACACTATTGTTGATGAAAACAAAAAAGTAAATTTTCCAACCGAGTTTTTGAATTCTCTAGATGTATCAGGAATGTCACCACATGATCTTCAGTTGGTTCCCTGGTTATTATCTGAGTAACTTAAATTCACCTAGATAATGCAATGGTTCACATTTGATCATCAAAAGAATTATACCGGGAACTTCTTGAAGCAAACATTTTGTCTGTAAAGTTTAAACGAAAATTCGGTTCTGCTACTATGGAATCTGTTGCCACGTATTCCACTGATACCGTCAGAATCTCTAATACCATTCAAAAGGCTTCAATTCCCGATTCGTTTGGCTTTCGCGAAGACCATAAATTAATCTGAAATCCTAACTATATTCATTTGATACTTGGACTTAGAAAATCCATGTTTCTCGAATGGGCAACAATATGTTACATGTTCCCGTGAGTGGAAACCGTTGAATCTATTTGAATTAGCAAATTACGAGTTACCGAAAAATATTGTGCACCGATTAGCGATTAGTTGTATAAAATTATTTGTTGTTATACTTTAAAATGATAAAAATAATTTTAAAAATTGCAAAGAATCAACGTTATTCACCACATTTATAAAATTAAATCTTCATATGTTGTTGTTTAACGACTTCGTTAGTAAATCATGCATTATACTATACTGAAATAGGAGATGAATGAAATGCAAAATAAAAATAATTTGTTGTTTTATACTTTTTTCAATCCTCCAAAATTATAAACGAAGATTAATTTGACTACATTGAATATATTAGGATAATATTGAACTAACGTATTAAAACAATACCACAGCAACGCGTGGCCGGGTCAGCTAGTTATTAAATAAAATTTTCAATAATAATTTCAATTTTCAATCTTGCATTTCTTTTACAAGTGCTATTGTATCAGGTGTAATATTTGAAACCTGTAGTCTTAATTCTGATTCTACGCTTTCCAGACATTCTCTGTACTTATTTTTCTGATGAAGAGTTGAAGATGCTCTTTCACATAAATAAATAGTTTTCCAAGGCATCAAAACATTCAGAGCTTTCGTGGACTACTCGAAAACATTTTACTGTAAGTCACTTCGAAAGTTTGGAATTTGATAGCTCCATCTGTGAAAATTTCCATCAGTTGGACTACTGATGGGCGATCATACTTTCCACACACATCTACTGTAAGAGGATCTCGAATCCAGTTTTGTTTTTTCTCTTTAAGAATTTTTTTCCACTTATATTTTATATTAAATGAGAAACCTTTGAGGCCCCCTACAAAAACGCTGGAGACCCACGGGAGGTTATGGATTACAGTTTAAGAACAACTGATGTAAACAGTATACCCTAAATGCAATACAATAATTGGGAAAAACAAGTATAATGCAGTGCTTCTGAAACTTTCAGTATTTGCGACCCAATATTCAATTATAATTTCATCGCGTCTCCCCCTCCATACATTAACAATGTATTTAATTCAATAATACGCTTTTACAATACAGCTACAATACGACTCTAACCTCTTGCCATCGGCGTATAGCGTATATATACGTCTTTCCGAAGTAAGATATTTTCTGAGCTCTGCTATCCATAAATTATTCCGAAGACTTAAGAATGCAATAAAAGAACCTTTACAGTGTTTGCGAATTATTTACTTATTTCAGAGGGTTTGCTTATTTATTCCTTTTCTCTTCCTCCCCCCCCCCCAATACATCACATACGCATGCCTACGTGGAAAATGGGGGCATTGGGGAGCGAATCACGTATCTCTAATTCAGCATTTAAGGGTATAATTATAAGCCGTACAAATTATCAAGATAAGTGCTAATTTTTGTATCTAATTTTATATATGACGAGCCCATGGTGTCATAGGTTATTATTAATGTTGCTAAATTAACTATAAAATGCATTGCCCAGTATTGATACATTTATAAGTGTAAATGTGTATTTTATTTTTATTATGCAAGAATGTACTTTGTTTGTTTACTTTCACTAAATTAATAATTTTTTTAAAGTAATACTTTGTTTTCGACTTTTCCATATGCTCGCGCCTTCCTCATAGAGTTATCACGTTCCTCTAAGGGGGTGCACCCGCACAGTTTGAGAAACGCTGGTGTAATGGGTTTCTGATAAAATACTGAGTCAGAAGCTAAATATTCTCGTGTTGAAAAACAGTAATTATCCACCAGTCAATAGCACATTTATTTGAACAAAATGCGACATTTCATGTCATTCCTGATAATAAGTACACAAATTTTAAGGATCATTTTTAAAAAAAAATTACATACGCAGCACTTCAAACGGTAATTTTTTCTTTAAACTGTAATCAAATACTTTGAAAATTAGGGGGAAAAACTTTGTCATTCCGTTTTGCGTTACTTATCGCAATTATTTTTTTCTATAAAATACATGTGTTATAGGCGTATCCTAACATACAGGATTTTAAAACATCTTCCACCCATTGTATGTCACTTGGTATAACGGTAAGAAAAACAGAAACAACAGTAAGTACATTATTTCATTATTGTATCATTTGCTTTATTAATCTATTCTAACTTGCTCTATAATTTTCAGAAAATAATAATTAATATATCTATTACTGAGATATGTTAGTTTTTTAACGTTTGAAGATGGAGTCGAGTAAATTAGAATAATATAAATTCAGTGGAATATATTTTTCCTTACATAAAGAGTATTCAACAAAAGCATTCTTAAAGTAAATTATTTATTAGTGTTTATTGGATTAATGTGGTTTGTATATGCGATATTTCTAAGAACTTACTACAAGTCATTTTGTAAAGTTTTATTTGCATATTTTAAATTATAGTCTCAGCATGTCTTACTTTTTTGTATACAATTTGAAGTTGATTGCTTATCTTTCTCTCTCTACCAAGGTTTCGTTTTAAAGAAATCAAATTCTTAAATAATAATTTTTTTTTTGAAAAATACTTGTGATTTAAATACATTTTTTCTATCATTTTCGATTCAGAAATATCTTTTTTCGCGGTGAAACGCTGCCACATATCAACTAAAATGTTTTCTTTTTCGAGATTCTCGCTTTCTAGTGTGACTTTGTTCTTGTATAATTTTTTAAAGAATCTATTTCAGAGACATAATTGACTTGAATAATATTAAAATATAGATAAGTAAAATTTTAGAAACATAAAGGATAGATTTTGCAATAATATGCTCGTGCCATGTCGCGACCCTGTGATCGCTAGTGGATTTAGATGGCTGGAGTCAAGATACCTTTTTAATAAAATCAATACCTTTATTTCACTTATGTAATTTTTGGGTGCAGAAAATTTTTTAAAACTTTTTATTTAAAATTTAATTTAAAGTACAATTTGTTTTGTGTTAGTTATAATTGTCTGTTAGCGTTCTGCAGCTCTTATCTTATCCTCTGTAAAAGAAGTCTTCTGTTTTGGAGACAAAGCATTCTTCCACTGCCATTTAGACATCCTTATAATTTATATATTTATTTCCATCAAGAAAGTTTTGCAGCAACCTGAACTGATGCTAGTGCATTATGAGGAGTATATACCGACTGAAGTAAAGTTTCCTAACCCAACTCTGCAATTTTGTTATGCGGTGTTCCTTACCACGTGTAGGCTAGCGTTTGTCATAATGACAAATCACAATCTTCCTGTTGGCCAAAGATGGGCGTTTATGTTGAAATTCTTTATTCAAAGCATCAAATAGAGAACAGAAAATGCCTTTTGATTTTCTTTCAACAACTCAGAGGGTACTATACCCTTCTGTTTCATCAACAACACTACATAACCTTCTTCTGATGCACGCTAGCTTTAGATGTGGATGGTGGTATCCAGAGGCGGATTAAGATAGTTGGGGGCCCCTGGTGGTAAAAGGTTTGAGGCCCATGGGCTTAAGAATCGAAAACTATAATAGTGAAAAAAGTCGCTTACCTTAAATTCTTAAAATAGAATGTATTGCTATAATAAAACTCATCGGCTAAAGAAAAATTTTAACTGTATTAAAAAAATTGAAAACCTAACTTAAGAGCTTACAGAGTTTTGCTATACAGTTTGATTTCTCTTTGGCAATTCATCGATTATTTTTACCATATCTATTTTGTCCAAAACATTTTATTCTGTATATAATATGGTCACGTTGTTCAATTTGTCTTTTCTCCCATAGTACTTCTTGAATTATTTTTAACACGTTTTGAAACTAAAAAAGATCATTCACCTGATTCATTCGATTTCGGTATTGTTAAAAATATTTTCAGAAGTTTTTTTCTGCATTAGGATTTCTCTTGCATCTCGATAAATTTCTAGCGGGGATTTCATTGTATCTTTGTGTTCTTTTTACTTCTTGTTCCAAGGTGGCGTGGTTGGTTTGTCGCCGGCCTTTGCACTCATCAAAGTTCGGGCCCTACCAGCGCTGGTGGCCGCCAGGTCCGACAGCCGCTTAATCCGCCTCTGGTGGTATCTCTACTTTGTCTCCCCTAACCACCCGTTTGTTCACTATCCACTTTTCCTTTCCAGCCACCAAGTAGTCCAAAAAGGGTTCTCTCTTGTGACGAACAAGATTTAAAGAACATATCGAAATACTGTCCGTTAAACTTTTTTGCTTAATTCGCGTGGCACTCATACAGATAATTTGGACACCATACCGAGCTTTTTAATGTAATCCAAAGCAGTAGTTTGATGAATTCCAAGCTTGAAGCCCACTTCCGTGGAAGTTAACGCATGGCATGTCCTTATCATACTGCGTATCCTTTCGTCACTGACATCTGATGGCCTTCCTGTGGTCTAGGTTTATCTTTCGAAGAAAAATCACAAAAGAAAAATTTCACAAGCCATGTTTATCATGTCCAAGCTGTTACCGCTTCTTCCCCAAACACGTCACATAAGTTTTTTTGTGCTTCCATGGCGTAATTCCCTTTTTGGAACTCAAACAACACAGAGAATGTCTTTTGTAAACTTTTTCTTCTCTTATGTTGTTAGTTTTACAATTATAATACGAAAAGTTGTTCGTAAATCATTAATCGTATGCTGATGTAACTGTGTGTTTAAATCAGTTTTAGTCGGACACTAATTTTAGCTAATGATCGACAACGCATAAAAGTTCATGCGTCCAAAAACGATCGAACTTTAGATTATACACAATACTATTAATAGATTTTAGGCATGAAGGGAGTGGTCACTTTAATTACTAACCTAGTCATTAATAATAAAGTACTTAACTTGTGAGTGACTTCCCTTTGAAATCGCTCCCTCACCGTCCTGTCGTATCCAAGGCCTTTACCTAAGACTCTAGAGAAATCATTTTTAACTGTTGTATAGTAATAAAATAGTTTTCCTTGGAGGAACCGTGATAATGCAAATGTGAGTTGCTATTTGAAAGAGAGCGAAGAGAGAGAGGCATCGAGAGGGAAGAGAGAGAGGGTCGTCAGGCTGAGACTAAAATTAGAGGTATAATAACTGAAGTCATCAGAGTTTCAGTAAGAAGAGCCGAGATCTCTACGGATAAAGATCGTCATTTCAGCGGAATTAATATTCAAAATTTGTGACAGATCTTTACGCAACCTTCACGCTAATTCTTTGGGGGAATCTTTGGGCTAGCATTCGTGTTAACTCACAGCCATCCCTCTCAAGAAAGAACCCCGATATGGAGATTAGTTTGTCTATATAAAGTCAGTGTTTTTTGTAATTGTAATATAGAAGGAGCGGAGAAACTGTTCCGGCTTTGCTAAGGTGAGATTTAATTCACAACTTGAGTTAAGAACGGAGTTTGCCACTATACTAACTTAGTGGATTGGGAATCTATAGTCTAAGATAGATTAGGTTAAATTAAACTGATGGTTGGTTGCTGAATTTCTATGATGTGAAGATTAGGGAAAACAAAAGTAAACACATTTATCTTGGTATTTTTTACATGAAAATTTTATTTGCTTAATTAGAAAGGCATAAATTTTGTTTGGTACAGCTTTAATTTTTCTTAACGCATTTTTAATATATTTTTAATGGCACTCTTTTTATTTTTTTCAGAATAACAATTGCATTTTTGTGGAATATATGTCACATTTAATAGCCTTATCAGGACCTTTTTTTCAAAACTTTGCCTCAATATCATTTATCATTCTATAGAATGCCTAGGGAAAATATGTAGTAGTTCTCATATTTCATACTTTGCCTAAAAACGTCTGGCATTGTATACAATAACTAAGCATTCTATAGAATGACGGCATTTCATACTTTGCCAGCGTTTCATACATGAATATGCAAAAAAAGGAATATTTCTTACTTGTTTTGTCTTTCAGATGAAGGCCTGTTTCTCCCTTATGATGGCACTATGCATCGTTCTCCTGACTATACAATTAGTTGAAATGAAACCTGCAACGAGAGTACGAAGACAGTCAGATAACGGCAACCTTGTGACCTTGGATGCTGGTCCGGACGTTGCGGTCCGTATATTGAAAGCAATATTTGATGGCATTAGCCTGAGAAATCTCTTAGGGATATAGAATTTCTTGAACAGTTACGTTCCCATACTGTAAGCCAAATAAATCTGGAACGAAATAAAAAGAAATTGTGATAATTGCTTTCGTATTTGTATTTTTTGTTTTTTGTATTTGACCATTATATTCACATTTGTCATTAATTCCAACTTTTGCAAAGTAATTGAACCATGTTCGAATACATCCTACAATATATATTTCAAAAGATAGGCAGGAGAAAGAATAGTGGTAACCTTATAAGAGGCGCAACCCCACCTAGAGGTATGAGAGGAAGGGCAGGATGACTCACCATAATACCTTTCAACTATTTATTAAACACACAAAATATCAACAGACACAATTCTATAAATTCAAACTAGATGTTCCTAATAAGAGCAATGGGAGAATAAACCGCAAAAAACGCTAATTATATGAGAAGACTTCTGTTATATTAATCCTCCTTTTTTGGATTCAATCCACTACTCTAAATATTTGGGTCATAGTTTAACTATGATGACTAATCGTCACTTTAATATATTCAACTATCTAATCTTTGAGAAACACGCTATCATATATACTAATACCTGATCGGTAGCAATCTTCGTCGCTAGATTCTCTATATCTCAATCTCCATGAAATTCCTCCTATTCGTCTCACTAGCTAGAAAGCCTAAACTATATATAACCGACCTAATCTGCATATCATGGTTTCTTCTTCAAAAGAGTTGGTTGTGATTAGTTTCAATTGATAGCTCAAAGATTTCCCAAGAAAATTAGACGAAGGAAGCGTATAGATCCGTCACAACTTTAAAAGTATATATTTTTACTGTGTTAATATATTTATTTCACAAGCTAATAAACTGTGGATGATATTTTTAACATACATAGTTAAAAAATTGAATACGCAAAACGCTCTTAATCAATATGAAAACTGGTAAAGTGAACGTATGAGATATATTTTTCTTTGATTTTCTTGGAATATATATCATTTTAAGGCTAGGTAGGTGGCAGGCATGGAAATCAGTAACTATGAGAAACTTAGCTTCCCTAAAAATATATAAGGATTTTAAGTGTTTACATACTATTGCAACCATGCCAACGTTCAAGATACGAGTAATTAACCAAATTGGCAACCTCGATTTCTTACATGACGTAAATGCTTCGCAATTACATGCCGTAAATGCATGAGCTTCGTATCATATTTCTCCCCTTGTCAGTATTCTAAGCGTAACTGTTTGCTGGTATGGCAAACTCGAATACTAAAATACGAACCTGGGACTCACCGAATTCTTAAATAATAAAACTTAATTATATAATTAAAAATAATATAATTATAATAATTATAGTATTATTATTATAATAATTATACATAATACTAAAATATAATATAAATTTAATTAGGATAAAGTAAAAAAATTCAATAAAAATTATTCATTCTTATCTTTGATTATTATAATTTATAATTACTTATTACCTTTCAAATAGTATTTTTCGGCAACGCGCTTCATATACTGGTCAGTGTCACCAATATGTTTACAGTAGTACGTGAGCCATGGATTAGACTGCCTCATTATCTTTTTGAATGACTGTTATATTGTTCTATAGCAGATCTTTAACCTCTTACGATTATCTAATATGTATCGTTAAAATTTATAATTTGGTTATTCTCCATCATCAATGTCTTGAACTTGACTGGAATTAAGGTATCCGACTTAGTTGCGACAACTTTTTTTTTTTTTAAAAAGAGATGGGGATTTTTTTTGTTTGTTATTTTTAGATTTGTTTAGTGCATTTTAAGAAAAATGTGCTAAAATTAAGAGAGAAAAAAAATTATTACTAAAATGGGGAAAAAAATAGGTAAAAATTGACAAAAAATAGCATAAACACGGCCCATTCTGCACCAAAGGTTTATGAACAAATTTTCAATTTTTTCAATCTAATGTATTGCTATATTATTCAATTTTGAAATGACCTTCAGGATAAGAGACATTTTCATTTTTTGCAAAAAACTAGAGCACTTTTTATCTCGGTTACTATATAAAGATGCAAAAAAAAAAAAAAAAAACAACAGTGATTATATTTATATCAGAGACTGTAAATTTTGTAATAAAACAGTGATTGATAAATCTGAAGGTTAAAACAATTCTGCTATTATACAGAACTTACAGGAAAAAAAATCACGCAGTTAACGACACTAATACCGAAGTCATCTGTGACAATGGAAGAGACAAATCATTTTCGAAACATGATATTGATGGTTAGAGTAATTATAGGTACTTGTACAGGGTCCGGCATATTAACCTCACCTGTTTCAAAAGTCAGTTACAAACAAACAAAACAAGATACAGAGAAAAGTCTTTTATTGGTGAACAACAAATACGATGCCATTTTATATTACAGTAGAACGCCATCCGAATCAATTGGGACCGGACACCGTTCGGATACTCGATTGTTCGGATAACCGAATGCGATCCATGCAGTATATGATACTGGACACTATACGAATATTGAAAATCATCCCATGCGGGAAACGTGCTTGAAGAAAAAGCCAAATAGGTGCAAAATGTCGCAATTTTACCTTGATTGTGAATATTAATCACTTATTTTTCTCTCAACCATTGTACACCTTCGCTTTTTCGCTGAAAGGTCTCTGATTCTTTTCAGCAGCAGTAGTTGAGTAGAACAGCACTCTGATCGTTGTTTGTACCACTCCATAGGTGTGTCTAACGCAGAAACGCGTCAGCAATCGATGGACCCTTGCTATTTTTGTTGTTGTAGTCCTCGTCTTCATCGGTTTCATCGTCGACAGGGATAATAAACGTTCGGATAAATGACGTTCTACTGTATTAGAAACTGTATTATTTATAAAACTGTATTAGAAATTATTTATACAACTGTATTGGAAAATGTATTATTTAGCTCGTATGAATGAAATTGTCCAATAAATCAAACTCATTATCACATTTGGCTTAGTATTGGGATAATACACTCATCTCCATAAATTAAGGATAATTCAGAATCACACAGAAATTGAACTCTAAAATAAAAATTTTACCTGCAGAATTATCACACACATCTTGATAAATGAATATGCAAACTACATATATACAGGAAACCACCAGATGGCGCGGATAGTACGTCACAATGACGAGAGTGTAAGAGAGAGCTATATAAGGAATGGTGGCAAAGAAGTAAAATTGTTCACAAGCGCTTTAAAAGCCTTTCAGTGCAATAACCGCATAGTTATGGCACAAAGGAAGCATTTGGATGATTTTTTACGTGGTAGAATTATCGAACGACTGGAATGTGGACGTACCCAGCTGGAAGTAACCGAGCAACTTGGAATCGCCCGGAGTGTCATCTCCAGGCCTTGGCAACGGTTCCAAGATGATGGTAATGTGAGTAGATGTTACAGCACAGGTCGCCCCCGAGTTACAACGCCGAATGAGGACCGTTATTTGGCAGTTACTGCCAAAAGAAACAGACGGAGCACAGCATCAGACCTATCTCGTCAGCTCTCTTCAGCTACCGGTACGACAGTTTCAAGGCAGACCGTGTACAGACGCTTAGGGCACATTGGTCTATATGCTCGTAGGCCTGTCAGATGTGTTCCCCTTACCGCAACTCACTGTCGACTGCAATTAACCTGGAGTAGAGAGCATGCATTGTGGACACCGCAACAGTGGTCTTGTATGACGTTTTCCGACGAGTCCGGTTTAGTTTGCAGTCTGATTCTCGCCGGACTTTCATATGGAGAGCGCCAGTACCCGTTACCACCAAGAGAACACCATTAAACGACACCGTTACGGTGGTGCAGGATGGCTCGTTTGGGGAGGAATTATTCTTGGTTCCAGAACTGACCTGCAAGTTCAGAGTGTAACGATGAAAGGCCACATCTATCGGGATGTCATTCTGGAACAACATGTCGCTTGTTTCGGGGTGCCATGGGTGCTGAATTTCTGTTTATGGATGACAACGCCGTCCTCACCTTGCAAACATTGTAGACGAATGCCTTCAATGGAGGATTGACCGATGGATTGGCCACATACTCACCGGACTTGAATCCAATAGAGCATGTGTGGGATATGCTTGGCCGACGAATTGCAGCCCTTCAACCCCCTCCCACCTGTCTACCGGAACTTCGGAGGGCATTGCTTGATGGAGTGGTGTAATATTCCCCAAGATCAGATTGATAATTTGATACTCAGCATGCGTAGGCGTTGTAAGGCCTGTATTGCATCGTCCGGGAGACATACTCCGTATTAACCATCATACTAACCATGTTATACTGTTTTTTGTAAATAGGTTCTTTTTTAAAATTTGCTCCAGGGAGTAAAAATCGCAATTTTTATTAATTATGTCAAGCATATAGCATCTTTTTTGCTCTTTACCTTTTGTTTAATAAATAGACTTTACAAATAAGTCAAATTTGTTTTGCTTCTGTCTCTTTCTTTGCCTGAACTTCATTATCCTTAATTTATGGACATGAGTGTAAATAAACGGATACTTCTTGATTTGGATGGAGACAAAGTGCTTCTCGAGGTATTTGGTCAATATTAATGATGACAATTACAGCTAGAAGGATCTATATTGTAATACATTTGCAAAGATGGGACTGTAGAGCGATTTATCAGCTGCATATGGAAAAAAAATTGAGTAGAAATTTACTTATTGAAGTTCATAAAGGGCTTGATCTTATTTTACGAAACTGAGAATTTCAAAGGATCTAGGTTAAAAGTTCTTGAGAGAAATGACGAGATTAATGTGTCAGCCTTTTTTCACAAGTTGAAAATCTCTCTAGAGTATTGAATAAATGGTGATTAAAATGCTAGGAGTGGTGATACTTCTTGAAGGATGATATTTATCCATACGTTAATATCTCCGTAAGAAGAATTTGATTCATCAATACCTTATTCTCTAAATTGTTGTACAGGTATTGGTTAAGTAATTGTTAAAATAGCATAGCTTCATAGCTGCCAAACTCATAGTGAGAATAGTATTCGTAACTTTAAATGACGAGCACGCGAGAAAGACATCTAAGCAAAAACTTTACTCACTAAATTGACGCACTAAGCTGACTTAATTTATTGTGGCTTAAAATCTCCTCTCTTTGGCATGGTGTGGAAGATTGGAGAGTGCCAGATCATGTTTATTTTCGTTACTCGATCGTGAATTGAAATTACAGAGACCCTTGTTCAAGATTTTTTGAGCCATTACTTGTCTGTAGATCGAATGCGTATAAGTTTCCTAGATGACTAACTAAGGATATAAGTTCTGTACAGTTAAGTTTGGTTCTAAAAAATCCAGTTCAAAATTTCTAATATCGGAAGAAAAGGACACATGTTTTTAATTTGAAAGATTTAAGAATTGGTAAATGAGATAAAAATATTTCGTTTTATGGCTCCATCCTAATTATACTATGCGGTGCTTTTCCGTTTCGCCGACACAAACGATAAAGCCGCCAAAAATGATACAACCGAAGCGAAATGGAATATTCCCACTGGTAACCTTTATCCATCAAATTTTCAAAAATAGTCTCTCTCTCTCTCTCGTGGTCTTTTCTTATCAGTAAAGACTTTTTCAAAATACATACATAATGGTTGCAAAACAAATGACCTAACGTTTATAGCAGAAGTTCACGAACATTTTTGCCCCATAGACCCCTTACCATATTTTTTCGTTTAGGGTAGACTCCTGCTCCCCTAATATTGAATTTTTACAAATTTATCAACTTAAATATCTTTTTGACAGCTAGTATAAAGCTACTTACTTTAAAAGAATTAAACTTCTCACTGCATTGAAGTATAGGGTTTAAAACTTAAGAAGCACACATGTTAATTAATTAGATTTAAATTTAATTAATAGATAAAGTAACTGAACAACATACAAATGCTCTTAATGGGAGGGATGAATCAGGTGCTTCAATAACAAATTTTCAACAATTGGTATCAATCTTTCCCTTTTTTGCCCTAAATCTTCTCCGTTAGTAATGACCAGTTTGTTCTCTTTCTTCTTGCTTTATTTGTTTTGGTAGATTGCCAACCGTGCTGAAACACCTCACGAGGAAAAGCAATTCAAAACTTTCTCGCGATATTCTATAGCAGGTATGTCTTTTTAAAGCCAAAGTATCTTGTATCCGTTTGTAAACTTTGAAGTGGCGCATTTATCCGCTGGGATAGAACCAGGTACCTTTGGATCCGAAGCCGAGTAACTTAACCACTGCACCAAAATGATCACCATGGTGTGGAGGCTGTTACTGGCTTATGTAGATGATACCGCTACACACTCCCCCACCAGTGAGTTGGAGGTTAGGCGAACGAATGATGTAGTTATTCTATCGAGCGTGTTAGCTGCTGCGTCACTAGTTGTGACGGCTTTGCTGGTTGCGTCATTCATGCGTGACGGCTTGAAGTTGCGTCATTCGTGCGTGATGGCTTGAGAGTTGCGCCACTATGTGACGGCTTGAGGGTTGCGTCACCATGTGACGGCTTGAAGATTGCGTCCTATGCGACGGCTTGAGTTGCATTTGGGGTGGATAGATGGCGCCACGACAGTTCAGAAGGTTGCCTTTTTCTGAGTTCAGCCAGGGTCACCAATGACGAAACGAAATTTTCTCATTTAATTGCAAATATTGATTCGGAGACGCTCGAACACGTATCAGACATAATTTTAAATCCTCCGGTAACTGATAAATATTTAACTCTTAAAAACAGATTAATTTCTGAGTTTCAGGATACCGAAACACAACAAATAAAAAAACTACTGTCTGATTTACAGCTAGGTGACAAGAAACCAAGTTTCTTACTTAGACAAATCAGCGAACTTTCACTAAACAAAATTAGTGAAGATTTTTAAAAAATCTTTGGATGCAACGATTACCGGTTAACGTACAAGCTATTTTATCAGCTTCAACTGACAACCTTTCGCAATTAGCACACATCGCGGACAAGGTATGCCAAATAACAGAGAGTTCACAACCTATTGTGTATTCCGCCTCTTCATTGGTGACCCTGGCTGAACTCAGAAAAACGCAACCTACTGAACTGTCGTGGCGCCATCTATCCACCGCAAATACAACCAAAATAAAGCCGTCGCATAGTGACACAATCCTCAAGCCATCATATGGTGACGCAACCCTCAACCCGTCACATAGTGACGCAACTCTCAAGCCGTCACACACGAATGACGCAACCCTCAAGCCGTCACGCACGAATGACGCAACCAGCAAAGCCGTCACAACTGGTGACGTAGCAGCAAAACACGCTTGATTTAACAAATACATCGTTCGTTCGCCTATCCACCGACTCACTGGTGGGGGAGTATGTAGCGGTATCATCTACATAAGCCAGTAACAACCTCCGCACCATGGTGATCATTTTGGTGTAGCGGTTAAGTTACTCGGCTTCGGACCCAAAGGTCTCTGGTTCTATCCTCCGGATAAGCGCGCCGCCTCAACTTTATTTTATGATCTTTGTTAAGCAAGTCCATCTCAAAGCTAGTTTCAAAATTTGAATAAAGGGTATTTAAATGCTGAACGTAGAGTAAAACAGGCTGAAGGACTGTCTGTGACAAATTGAGAAAATTCACGACTTCCAATGTTATACTTTAGCTTGATTGTTGAAAGAAACGCTGAAATTTTCCTTGTTTTAATAAAATTTATGCTCTCTCCTTATAACTGCAAATTAACCTCATTAAATTTAGTAAATAAATATGTTAAATATATAGGTAAAATCTGGTTTCTACTTGATTAAATTTTCTTTTAAAATTAAAGTCACGATCTGGTTTAATGTGAGCCACTATCATTGACCCCCATTTACACCTCATGGACCCCCGAATTATTTTTTTGCTTACGTGGACCCCTTGCAGGTCTTCACAGACCCCTGGGGGTCCATATAGATCACTTTGTGAATCACTGATTAATAGCATTTTTTTAAGTGTATGGTGTGAGTTGTTGCCAATATAGCCTGTGTGGCGAAATTTGAACCGGCGAAACAGAAAAGTGCCCATTATACTAACCATCAAATTAATATTATATTGCTGCCTTATTAATTGTAAGAGGCAATAACAAAGTATAATTCGATAATGTAGACTACCACTGTATTTCTTCCTCTGTATTGTTCAAAGGAGGAATAATAATGTAATTTAGAATTTGAAAATATTACTATTTTATTCAAAAAATATCTCTATTTCATTTTTATAAGTAATATATAAAATAAGACGGTAGTTAATGCAAATATAATACTCGATGTATGACATTCACAAAAATTGCAATCGGATATTAATTTATTGCTTGAATACTCTTAGTCAAACTTTAAAATCGTTAACTAGATAAGTTTTCGAAGAACAATTGCGGATCTTGTTGTCAATCGAATTCAAATCAAGAATGTTTAAAGAATTGTAATATGTATGTAATGAACGAAATCTTTGATTTAATTACTGTATCTTCTGAAAACTAAAGAGAACAAAATGCTACCACTTAATAACTACTTTTCTGATAAACTATCAGAAATAACAGAAAAAATACTATTCATATATTTTGATCATCCTTTTTGAATAAATTCTTTTTATTTTCATTGAATATCAGTATTAAATGCAATCAGAGCAAAATCTTATAAAAACAAATCAAAAAACAAAACAAGACCGATGATTTTGGGTTGTTAAAAAGTTATCGATATAAGCATTACTCCCTAAACGCAATAGAATCATTGCAAAGAATCTAGTTCAAAGATTTTCTGCTAAAAGACTGCGTCAGAATCTAAATGTTCAGCAACAAAATTGTAACTGTCCCCCATCCTAGTCATTGGTACATAAAGCTGTTAAAAACCCAACGTTACTTGTCATTCTTAATAATAAGTAGAAAAATTTTATACATCATTTCTCAAAAAAAAAAAAAAAAATGCATATGACGAATTCAGAACAGTAATGAATCCTCTAAACATCGATCAATTATGTTAAAAATTAGGAGGAAAACACTTTGTCATTCCTTTTTGTAATACTTATCGCAATTCGGTTTTTCTATAAAATGGTAGTGTTGTACGTCATCCATATAGGGCTCTATAAAAACCTTCCAACTTCTCTCATCCACCAAGTGTCACTCGCTAAAAAAACGCCCGAAATAACGGTAAGTACAATTTTATTTCTAATATTATATCTTTTGTAGAGTGAAACTATTCTTAACATGTTTTTCATTTCTGGAAAATTATAATAAATTGATTGAAACTATACACTTTTATTTTAAACGTTTAAAGAGGGAGTCGAATTAATAGGAATAACACATAGCAGGATTCCAAAGTTCCCGGACTTTAAAAATACTACCAATCAAACTGCTGAAACACATCCTCCTTCGAAATCAGATCCTTGAGTAACAACACACTTTTACCATGGCTTCTCAAGGTCATTCAATTATTTCTAGAATCTATTCTTAGCCATGTCCTTTAATTCAACTCAGCGATGTACTTATAACGTCATCTCGGGATGCTGAAACAGTGCGTTAATATTCACTCACTCTATGGTACAAAGTCTCCTCAACGCTTATCGTGCCATGGTCTGGCGTCAACAGTATTTTTTAGCAGAATTTACAATGTTAAATCAACACACGAAATTTTTTATCCACACATTGTTTTGAAAATTACAAAACTAGAGTCACTAAAACCTCTGTCTCAAGTAAACTAATTGTCAGAATGTCATGAAATTTTGACACGTATCATTTGATGGTTGGTGCTATCCAGAAATTGCATGAGTCTGTTGACAGAATTGTCGTATTCGTAGTAGGATTCAATAGTTTCCAGACAGAGTTTTAAGAAGTATTACCAACTTAAGTATTATTAACTTAAGAAATGTTACCAATTAAATTGCTGAAACACGTCCTGCTTTGAAATAAGACCCTTGAGCAAAAACACACGTTGGCCATGGCTTGTAAAGGTCATCGAAACATTTCTGGAATCCATTTTTAGCCATGACCTTTAATTCAACCTGAGATGCACTTTTAACGATATGTTGGCCCACCCTATGCATGTTAAGATCCTTAGTCAGTATCCATTGACATGTGGCCGAAGATATCCAACTAATTCTGCTATTGTTTGAAGCCTGTTCTTTCGTACCTCCGCAGAAACCTTTTCGATGTTTTGAACGAGGTGGGAAGTCTGCGGACGTACAGACCGTTTGCCGTTTTCGACAATTTTCCTGCCTTCTCTGAAACGTCGATGCCCTTAAAAGTTTTCATTCGCAATAATGTATCACAGTTACATTTGCTTCAACGTTTCGTAAGTATCCGTAGCCCTTTTTTCCAAACGAACACAAAAACTACATCCATTATCCGCTCAACAAACGCAATTTCTTTCAATCGCCGTCGACTAAATACATCCGTCTGCAAATTACAACGCCATGGCGACCTACCGACCTCGTTATTTGGAACACATTTCTTTTTAAGAAATAGGAGGAATGCAAGAACACAGAAATCGTTATGTAAATTGTAAAGTTTCCCTCTAAATTGTTAGATTAACATACCTGAAATTTGGTAAACATGTTTTTTTTTGTGTAGAGTTTTACTAAAGATGAATTTTGCGAAAATTGATTTATGGGGGAGGATTTAAATATAATTATGCTTCCATTTTAGTATTTAAAATACTGTTCTTTTAAATGAAGAAATGAAGTGTTGTACAAATATTTTTAATGCAATGAAAGTTTGAAGATTTATATAAGCATTTCTCAAACTGGGGGGGGGGGTTAACTCTACGAGAGGGGCGCAAGCATATTAAACAATCGTAAACAAACGATTATTTTTTAAAATTTACAAACAAAAGGCATTTCGACATAATTTAAAATAAAATACATATTTACACACTGATATAATACATTTATACATAAATCAGTACTACTCAATATATTTATAATTGACTGAACAATATTAAGTTAAGAATTTTACAATTAATTCAGCCATTCTAAGTTAAGAACAAGTTAACACTTATCTTGATAATTTGTACGGCTTATAATTAATCCCTTAACTGTCGATTAAAGGTTACACGATTAGCTCCCCAAAGGCAGTTTTCCACGTAGGCACGCGTATGTGATGTATTGCGGGGAAAAAAGGAATAAATAAGCAAATCCTCTGCAATAAGTAAATCCTTCGCAAACAGTGTCAAGGTCATTTTTTTTGCATTACACACTCTTCGGAATAACTTTACGGATAGCAGTGCACAGAAAAGATTGCATTTCGGAAAGCCGCATATCTACATCCTCGGCAATTTATGCACTGGCTGAGCGAGATGTTTATATAAGCCGGTGACACTTATAAGGTTAAAGTCGTATTGTACATTTAGCTTCAAAAGTACAGTATTATCGAATTCAATATATTGTTATTGTATAGATGAGGATGGGGCGATGAAAAATATGATTGAATATTGGATCGCAAACATTGAAAGTTTGAGAAGCACTGTTCTATATAGGTTTTTCATTTTTATCTTATCAACTTGAGAGATACTTTGACAGAAATCATTGCAAGTATTATTTTCATAAAGTGACATTATCTTTTATTTAATTCATTCTTTCAAATTTTTAATTGTATCAGACGACTAAATATCAAAGTGTATTCCAGAAATGCGTTGTACAGTAGATGATCAGTCTTATTAAATTATCAAACCACCCTAAAATTGTAATTTTTGCTAAAATCAACATTTTTTTTTATAATGTATTTTATAGGCCATCTTATTAGCTTTATAAAAATACTAAGTTTATTATTTTCTATTCACTAGAACAAACATTACAAGTGTTTTAGTAAAAGCAGATACTTAAAAACGCGTTTTCCTCGAAATGTGTTTTTTTTAAAAGTTTTGAAAATAATTAACTGAAATTTTTTCTGTATGTTCTGTATAATAGAAGAAGTTTTTTAACCATCAGATTTATCAATCACTGTTTTATTACAAAATTTACAGCCACTTATGTGAATACAATCCCTGTTTTCTTAAGCAATTTCATATAATAAGTGAGATAAAGTGCTCTAGTTTTTGTAAAAATCAAAATATCTCTTACCCTAGAAGTCATTTCAGAAATAAATTACATAGCAACACATCACAATTGAAAAATTGAAAATCTGTTTATACAGATTTGGTACAGAATGGGTCACGTTGAAGTTATTTTTTGTCAATTTTTACCCTTTTTTTCCCCACTTTAGTAGAAATCATTTTTTTTCTTCATAATTTTAACATATTTTTCTTTAAATGTACTAAGCAAGTCTAAAGAAACAACAACAAAAATCCCATATTTCCATTTTATTAAAAAAAAAGTTGTTGCAAGTAGTCGGATACCTTAAGTAATGAATGCCAGCTGGCGTAAATCCTGCACGTACTTGTTCTGTTGAAGTTTAGAGAGTAGGGCGACATTTCAAGTGTCATCTTGGCCATTTTACCACTGCCCAAAATTAGAAGTCTCTTCGCCAATAGCCCTCTTTTTACTTTGAAGTGTGACAAGGATGAGTTATTAATCCATTCAGAAAAAGGATGCAAACCACATGGTATTTAAGGTGAATCAAACTAGTTGTGCATTTTGATGTAGAACACAGCTAGGGAACCATCCGGAAAGAAAAAGGTACGGAATGGAGTTCCGGATAAACTGCGAAAAAGTTCATTGTTTCTGCTTTTCTACAAATGCCTACAAGAATAAAATCATGTGTGAAAATCGATTTATTTATGTTTTATGTACGTATGAATATGCATATTAAAAATGTCTCACTCTTTTTTTTTTTGTTTTTCAGATGAAGGCTTATTTCTCCGTCGTGATGGTACTATGCATCGTTCTTCTGACTATACAATCGGTGGAAATGAAAACAGCAATCAGAGAAAGAAGACAGTCAAGCAATAATTCGACATTGAATGCTGGTGATCTTGTGGTCAATATATTGAAAGCCATTTTTGATGGCATCAGCTTGAGGAATCTCATAGGAAAATAGACTTTCCACAATGGTTGCTTACTGTAATTGCTTACGGTTTTGTTGCTTACGGTTCCACTTACTGTAAGCCCAATCAATCTGAACGAAATAAAAAAGGTCACGATATCTGCATCACTATTTTTTGTTTTTGTTCTTTTTTTTAAAATACATTTGCAGTTCGTTAAAACTTTTGCAAAGAGATCAAATTGGACTGACGAATTGAATATTTTTAAGACATGTAGTTATAAATTTAAAAGCTATGGATTTTAATGCTCTTTAAACCAATCTAAGAGAGAGTGATCAAGTAAACATATACAAATTACTAATTTTCTTAGAACTAACATATAATCCGGCGTATGACGCGCCCTTTAGCCACAAAAATAAGATTGAAATTTATTGGCACGCGTTATACGCCGGGAAAAAGGAGAGCTTCAAAAATAAAAGAAGAGATGTGCATAAAATACTTAGACTTCTATATATATATATATATATATACAGAGATTTTGAACTTTTAAATACATAAATTGTTCCAATCGTCCGTATTATGTTTAATTTCCCTCGTCTAACTAAATTTTCTGCGTTCTAAGCCGCGCTTGATTTTCAGGATCATTAAAAATGGAAAAAAAGGGCGGTTTAGATTCGAATAAATACGGTAATTCAGAATTAGATCAAACTTTAACATCACATACACAAACAGTTTTAAATATAATAAAACAATGGGAAGATTTATCTTTAATTATATATAAACAATAATAGTTCACCTTCTCTTGACATAGACGATTGTAAATGTAAGAACTATCATGAATTTATTGATAGTTATTATAAACACGTAGTCACAGGCAACTTAAATATAAACAAGGACAAAATTTAAAAGATATGAGTAAAGGCGTTAGTTTTAGGTTAACTGTTTCTAATAAAAAACAATATTGTTAAAAAGCAAATTAATAAAAATAAAAATAATTTTGTTACAAAATCTACAGAGTTAACTATGGTTGCCTATTAAGGCATCTTATGATTTTCAGTACAATATTTTTAAGAACTTGATGAATTTTTTTTCCAATCTAACTCTGAATTTACTTATACAAGATGTAAAACAGAAGATTTATGATTTATAAAAGAATTTTGTTTTTGTTTACATAGACAAAATGCCTGGATATTATGCTGTAATTTGTAAATATTTTTATAATAATATGATCAATGAACACTTTTTAAGAAATTAATCTTTTAAGAAATTGGACTTGACACATAAAGAAATTAATAATCGAGTTATTGCTATATATAGAAAATTGGGTGCCTGCATTCCTAAGATTAAGTATCTCTGTATATTTTTAACACCTAAATTCCATAAAAATCCTGTTAAATTTAGAATGGTAACAAATGGTTTTCAAACATATATCACTACTGCAGGTAAAATGCTATATAATCTTATACAAAACTTTATCAATAAGCAATATAATAAAGTTATAATTAAAAATAGTAAAGATATTATAGATTTTTTTAAAAATAAAAATATTTATTCAGTTCATAGTTATGACTGAAAATCTATTCCAATTCCATTGATATCAATGATATTATTATAGTAATCTTAGAAAATCATAGTAGCTATAACCTATTTACAAAAATTTATAACTCTCATAGGTTTAGTCTTAAAAGAAAACTACATTAATTTGAACTGTTCTTTGTACAAACAATCTAAAGGTTTGTTTCAAGGTGGCTCTGCTAGCTATAGTTTGGCTTATTTATATTTACACTTTAACGAATATAAATATATTATTAATAATGATTATTACATTTTTAGATACATAGATGATCTAATTATTTTTGGTAAAAATATTAATGTCAACCCCAATATTTTCCCCCCGATTAAAATTAATAGTTATCTAATTAAAACTAATTTCTTGGATGTATCATTGTATATTAAGGATTATAAATTGCATAGTAATATTTGTGATAAAAGATATTATTTTAATTTTAACATTCTTAAAGTGCCATACAGGAATTCGAATTGATCAATATCAATATAGAGAAATATTATTTTTAATTATATTAATCGTAAAAATGTATTAGTTAGTGATAAATATAATATATATTTAAATTTTAATAACTTTATTAAACATTGTATTGAACATGTATACCCTGCTAATTTTATTTACAGTTATAGTTCTATTAGTTCTCAGTGAAATGACAATATGTAATAACAATAGCATTTTAATTAGTTGTACAGTTAATCGATAGATGGTGCCACATGCCAAATAAATTAATAATAATATTTTTTATTTAAAATTGTATGTGCCTGAATTGTACTTTTATTTCTATAAATTTTAAAACAATAATTAGAGTTGTTAAATGTATATATATAGATTTAATGTTATTTTATCAAAATTTACTAACTTTATGCGTTACTGACATACTCCTTCCTGTCGCGCGCCAAAAATGGTTTTTGCTGTACTCACGTCGTAAGTTTCTTCATTTAATTGTTTTTAGCATATACTAGTAATTATTATAGGCTATAATTTTATTGTTTTATATTAATATATTGTGGTTTTATTTGTAATAATTAAATTCTCTTGAAATTCCTTACTCTCCCTATGGCCCTGAGTATTGGCAAATACAGGTGAAGGTTGGCTAGCCACAAAATTTTGCTTAAAAACTTGCAAACCTGGTTTCTAAGGCCAGGAGTTTGCTATAGTACTAATGTGTTGCTATAGTACATACTTTTTACTTTCTTGACTAGTCATCTTAGGTTTATAACTATTTTGTGTATGTTTATGAATTATATATATATATATATAATGTTAAAGTTTGATTTAATCCTGAATTAACGTATTTATTCGAACCTAAACGTTACTTTTAATGAATTATGAATTATAATATTGTTTTGATCATGGCTATACTTTTCATTTCCTTTAAACACACATTTCTAACAAGTTCAATATTATATTATTTATTTGTTTTAAGAATATGTTTATTTTTGTTTTAATTTAATTTCATTTCTTGCTTTTGTTTCTCGTTCTACTTGCAGTGCTGGTCAAAATTGTCGAAATCTTTTAGTAATTTTTTTTAAAATATAAAAAAAAAATCTAATATATATATATATATATTTAATCTAATATATATACACTGCTGGGGCCAACGTAAATCAACACCCTGAAGGAAGCACGCAAATAACATGAAATTTACAATATGCATTAGCGGAGGTGAGATATGCAAATGATTAGAACTTCAGAGCAGACACACATCACGCACGCCTGTGGCGCCACCTCAAAGCTTTAAGTCTTGGAGATTTCGACGATTTCAAGTTCGGTAATTGTGTTTTTCTTCTGGCTTTTTCAAAAAACGATCAGTTATGACTCGTAGAAAACAGCGATCAGCTTTTGATCAAGTATCCGAGTTCGACAGAGGAAGGATAGTGGCCTACCGAGATTGTGGATTATCTTTCAGGGAAATCGGTAGTCGTGTTGGACGAAACCAAACAACTGTAATGCGGATATGGGACCGTTGGATGCAGGAGGGTACGACGGACCGACGTGGTCGATCGCATCCACTTCAGTGCACCCTTCACGTGAAGACTGGCAAATTGTGCGCATGGCAGTGACGGATCGCTCAGTCACATCACGAACCATAGCACAGCACATTGAGTCTGTAACGCATCATTCAGTGTCTGCGCGTACCATTCGACGCCATTTACAGCAAAGTGGTCTGTCCGCAAGACGTCCATTGCTTGGTCTATCCTTGACGCAGAACCGCAGACGTCCCCGCCACCGATGGTGAGATGAAAGAAGGATGTGGGCGGCAGAATGGAATGTTGTCCTTACTGACGAGTCACGCGTCTGTCTGCAACACCACGATGGTCGGATTCGAGTCTGGAGACACCGTGGAGAGAGGATGCTGAACAGCTGCGTTATGCACTGCCACACTGGTCCTGCACCGGGTATTATGGTATGGGGCGGTATTGGATATCACTCTCGCACTCCTCTAGTACGCATTGCCGGTACTTTAAACAGCCAGCGCTACATCTCCGAGGTGTTGGAGCCAGTTGTCCTTCCTTACCTGCAGGGCTTGGCCACAGCCATATTTCAACAGGATAATGCGCGACCACACGTGGCACGCATTGTCTAAAGGTTCTTCGTCAATCACCAGATTGAATTGCTTCCCTGGGCGGCTCGCTCTCCGGATCTTTCACCGATAAAAAACCTGTGGTCCATGGTTGCTCAACGATTGACCCAGATTACACCCCCAGCGGCCTTACCAGATCAACTTTGGCAAAGTGTGGAAGCTGCTTGGTGTGCTGTACCCCAAGAACACATCCAAAGTCTCTTTGAATCAATGCCGAGGCGTGTGGCAGCGTTGATCTCCAACAGTGGCGGCTACTGATTGTGGCATGAACCACACTTCACAGAAGTCTATAAATTTAATCATTTAATACTTGGTCAACATGTTATCTACAAAATAAATTTTGTTGTGCTATCTCTTGTCTTTCTTGGTGTTGCATTTATGGTGGCCAGCTGTGTAATTATACTTCTAACAATGACCTTTTTTAAAAAATAATATCATGGAATTATATACCTTTGGAAAAAATAATTTAATCCAAATAATAATGAAATAACTTTTGTGAAGTAAACTTTATTACGATGTACGCGGTATAAAAAAAGAAAAGTGAAACATAAAGGAAAAATTAGGTATTTTTAAAATTTAAAAACACAGTGTTATAGTGTTACGGCAATGTAAGTTTTTTGAAAATTGAGGAAATTTTTTGTCTAAACATGTATTTTAATCCCTTAATTGCCGATTAAAAGTTACGGGATTTGTTCCCCAGTGCTACCTTTTTTACAAAGGCATGAGTAGGGGCTGATCTTGGACGGAAATGAATAGGCATAATTAAGCTAATTTTTTTCTGAAATAAGTAAATCCTCCAAAAACATTGTCAAGTTAATTTTATTGCACTTCAAAGCTATCTTTATTGTTTTACTAAGAGCAGGTATGTTATACGGATAGCTAAAAAAAGGATAATATTTCTGAACGACGTATATATACGTCTGTCATATTTGATGCACCGGTTGAGTGAGATGTATATATACGTCTGTGTTAGGAGTTAAATTTAAATCAGATTCTTTATATATGGCGGTCTTAAACTGAGTATATTTATCATGAATATCAACCAAGAAACTGACCATTTTGCACGCTGAGCCTCATACAGATGTTTAATGAAGTTGAACTATGGTTTCTAAGATTTCAAAACTCATACATACATAGTATTAATGTTTTTGTAATCCCCCCCCTTACTTTCTATGTTTATAGTTATTGTGTTCGATATTCTAAGATTTGATCAACTATAAATGCCAAAATCCATTTTTGTGTTGGCTATTTAGAAAAACATGTTCCTTCCGTGGATAACATTTTCTTTTATTCCAAAAAAATGTGTTACAAGCAGGAAGGATATTAAGTTAAAGAACATACATTAAATATATAACGAGGAATAAATTTTTATTTCTTCACAAAATCTGATTATTTCATCCTCTAAGAGTATTTAGGATGAAGAGTCTCCACCGAGGATAGCTCCAAGGCCAAGGGCTCCCAACAATCCTTCTAACAAGCGAACCAAAATATCCTGAGGGATTACCAAAGTGACGAGGTTATCGTCATCAGACTGTCTTCTTGCTCTGGCACTTGGACTCATTTCTACTGCCTGCAGACACAAGAGAGCGACGCAGATTGCAACCATGATGCTAAAGTAGGCCTTCATCTATAAGGGGGAAAAATTTATCTCTTTAAAAACGTGCACATCAATGCGTGACAAATAATTGTTTACAACCCAAATGTATTCTAAAGTTAAACAATGCCTTCGAAATATACTTGAAAACTACTTGAAACAGGCATTGATTAACAGAAGAAATTGTTTTAAAAATTGTTGACTACGTTCGGAACCACGTTTTTGAAAAAACGTGTAAATGAATGATTTATTTTTATATTTAGTGTCAGTTGAATTGGAATGAATATATAAGATTGTTTTAAGAATATGATTGCAAGAAAAAATTAATCAAATGCATTGTTTTGGCAAAAAAAGAAGAAAGAATGACATATTTTCAAAACATTCTTCTTTTATGAAAAATGCTCCGATAATTGCAGTATTTTTGCTATATACTATTGTGACAATTAAATAACCAGACTAGTCTTAAAAATTAGCTTTATGAAAATAATGTACAAATACCTTTTAATCCTCCTCAACATACTCCTCTTCCCTATCAATACTTAGCTGCATGCGAGTTTTTCACCAAGCAAAACAGTGCTGTGGCTTATTAGGTGTTACCACCTTCAGTAAGTGTGCCGTTTTTATCTTCATCTCTTCTACAGAGTGAAAATGCGTTTTAATCAATGAATTTTCCCTTTAAGAAACATGTTGAAACAGTATGGTGTGAGATCTGGTGAGTACGGTGAATGCACGAGAACAGTAATACGTTTGTCCACCAAGAACTGTTTCACTGAAAACGAAAAGTGCAAAAGTTACGCGTTGTTACTCTACAGACCTTGTCTCTTCTTCCTCACTTTTTATCTAAACTTTCTCAGGACCTCAATGTAGCCCTGCTGTTTTACCGTTTGGCCTTGAGGTACCCGTTCAGTTATGGTGATGTCAGTAATATCGAACAAAAACGATGTACATCATCTGCTCTTGATATCACAGATCGACAAAAACGTTCATCCTCTTCAGCAACCTCCCGATCTTTCGAAAATCATTTGTGCCATTCAAAAATATAATTATGGGATATGCAATTATCTCAAAACACTCCTTTAATAATTTAAAACATTCAGATGGAATTTATTTTTAAAAAATTTCAAGAGGAATTTCAAATTTATGCTCAGCCCGATTTTTACTTTTATCGTGATCTCGTCACTTCGACACAACAACGTCTTCCTCAAACAAGCATAAAAAACAAACTTAACTTGATAGAGGGATGCAATAATTTGCCACCAGCATCGGAAAGATCAGGGTCAACTGATTAATATTCACACTTTGCATAGCTAGGATTTCTATAGAAAGCCTGAACCAGGTATTTAGAACAGTTCACATTATTTTCAGAGTAACAATGATATGAAATCATAGTCTCTGTTTTTTGTTAAAATTTCTCAACTCTGATGTATTGGATATAAATAAATCCCCTTCTAAATTACATGTTTCACATATCCTAAATAAGATTATGAACAGAAGTCTTAGTTATATATAGGTAAAATATTAATATTATAGAATCGATTTTGATAAAAGAAGAATGTTTGGAAAATATGTCATTCTTTCTTTATTTTTTTGTGAAGAAATTACATTTAAATAGTTGTTCTTGTAATAATATTCTTAAACACAATTTTGTATGTACATTCTAATTTAACCGATACAAAGTACAAATCATATTATTCATTTATACGCGTTTTCAAAATTTTGCGTGCTGTATGTAGTCTGTGACTTTTAACAAAATAGACGAACTTTTTTAAATTTCTAAATTTTTGGTACCATTTCTTAGAATTTTGTTAAAATTCAAACGAAGATACTGTATAGATAAACATGTTAAATAAAAGAGAGATATTAAATGTGTATGTAATTTTTTTTTATTTAAATCCCAACACAAAATCTCAGAGTAATTTGATATTAAAAGTTCATTTATCATTATACACTTAATTTTGTGTGACTTACGTTTTTATTTCCATTGTTCTAATTTTTGAATAAATTATTATTTTGAGTGCATGTTTTACAATCTAAAATGTGTTATGTATGATTGGAGAGAGGTACAATTGTAAAAATAGTTCAAGAAAATCATATAATAAATAAAAATATACATAAATTATGAAACTAAATCTATAAAATCAGTTTTTCAATTTCTTGAATTGTGATAGCGTTCTAAAAGAATTTATTTTTTATTCTAATAGAAGAAAATTAGTATATATATATATATATACAACTAACGAAAAAAAATAGTTAATTTCTTGGTAAAGAAATTTTTTTTTATTAAAAAAGTGCGTTTATATCTTTTACTGTTATATTATTCTCCTCGATGTATTTTCATGCCAAAATAGTTTACAAGAATTTAAACGTCATATTTAGTCATAGAATTTTTTTTAGGAAATTAAGCACATGATAGAAACATTTTAACTTTGTAGTAGATTTGATTGTTTAATTAAC
Organism: Trichonephila clavata; assembly: GCA_019973975.1. Lineage (NCBI taxonomy): Eukaryota > Metazoa > Arthropoda > Arachnida > Araneae > Nephilidae > Trichonephila > Trichonephila clavata. Next base: position 2,031 of record BMAO01014461.1, on the reverse strand, counting down.
CTCGCTCTTCAAAGTTACAACAGGGCTATTTGCAAAGGTCCTCATAATTTTGAACCATTTTAAAGTGACAGGAAAGGCACCTGACCCCATAAACCATGTACTGCAAGGTTAATTTAAAGCTTCGTGCCCAAGGTACCACGGTTTTATTTTAAAGAAAACATGACATTTCTTAAAATATTATAATATTAATTAGTAATGTAATATTGCAATGGCATATACAGTAGAACGTCGTTTATCCGAGTCAATTGGGACCGGACACCATTCGGATACGCGATTGTTCGGATAACCGAAAACCGAATGCGATCCATGCAGTATATGAAACCGGACACTATATACGAATATTGAAAATCATCCCATGCGGGAAACGTGCTTGAAGAAAAAACCAAATAGTTGCAAAATGTTGCAATTTTACCTTGATTGTGGAAAATAATCACTTATTTTTCGCTGTACCATTGTACACCTTCGTTCTTTCACTGCAAGGTCTCTGATTCTATTCAGCAGCAGTAATTGAGTAGGACAGCACTCTGATTGTTGTTCGTACCACTCCACAGATGTGTCTGACGCAGAAACGCGTCAGCAATTGATGGACTCTTGCTACTTTTGTTGTTGCTGTCCTCGTCTTCATCCGTTTCATCGTCGACAGGGTCGGATTCTTCTTGCACGGAAGTCCCGATCTCGTCATTATTTAGCATTTGAAACCCACAGTCTTCTGCATCGCAAGCCCTCTTTGTTTCTACACCAACACTCAACAAAAATGAACGTATACACCCCCTCACTTGGAAACAATCTGACCAAACATTTTCTCATTTTCTGCGCAGATGTTTACCAAATCACACAACTAAAATTCTTCAAATATCCCTCACCTTGGGTTTTCCCGTCACTTTTGGCCTCACGCGAAACAACTGCTGAGCATTGTATTGTTCGTAAACATATCAGGACTTTGGTCCGGATATTTGACGCTCCGGATAATAAACGTTCGGATAAAAGACGTTCTACTCTAAAATTAACTTTATTGCAAAAAAAAAAACTACGAGATAACTCTTAGCTGGCGTCGTTGAATAAGATTCTTGTGTTGAGTGCCACTTAAGAGTTATCTCGTAATGTTTTTTTTTTTAATTAAAAATATTCGCATAAAAATATTTTCCTTCCATTTTATTTGACTTTACAAGTTGGTCATCTGATTTCATTTGATGCCAATGAAATTTTCATACAGATATGTGATGATTTTCACTGGGAAAAACCTATAATGTGATGGTAGTTGCAAAGAGCTCTAAACAAATAACAAGGGACCAATAAGTAAGAATTAGCAGACCTCAGGAAAACCATCTTTTGTTACAAGAAAATCTCTCTGCTCTACTTCGAGTGAGTGAGAGAACATTAACGTCGCACTGATTAGCAACACGAGGGCTTTTGGCGACGGTCCGCGTAATTTTGAACCATGGTCAAGTGACGCGGACGACACCTGAGCTGGCACCCCCTCTCCTAACTACCACACCACACCAACGGGAGGACGTTTGAGCTCTCGACAGATTTAACGTGCATCGCTTCCCTACACGGCGGATCTTCAGTGGTACTAGGATCGAACCCATGACATGCTAGCCATGATCCGATGCCTAGACCATTCGGCCACCGCAGCCTCCTACTCTACTTCGAAGTCTTCCTGCAGAATGTATACATGTTCGATAATCAAAGAAATTTTGAGGGAATAAAAAGATAAAAATACCATCAATTTAGGCAATTAATTATTATGCTTTTGTTTAATGGCGACGGCATCAATGAAGAAGAAGGCAGTAACTATAATACAAATACAACTCTGAGAGATTTTAATAACTTAGAACATCTTCCTCCCCAAAAAAGAGTTTGCCTCCAACGCCATGTCGAATACGTACAAAGCAAGAACAAAAAAATGTAAGGATCAATGTATATTTTTGTCCAGTGAGTCCCAACAACTCAACATTCGTGTTGATCCTTGCTTTAAGCTCATCAGACACAGCAACAACAATAAAAATATTTCTTGAATTTTGGAATAAA
>BMAO01014460.1:0-22001 GCA_019973975.1 Trichonephila clavata | reverse complement strand
ATATTTTATATAAAAAATTTCTGTAAACATTTCCGTGACATACTTTTTTTACAATATAACTAAATAAAATTACTTTCCAAAATAGGTAATATTTTATACGAAATGCTCTACATTAATATTAAAAGCAAGGAAAAATATGTATCCAAAGCCCTTGGTTCTGACGTTTCTTTCTTTTTTATGAGACGGTGGGAATCATTACCTGAAAGTCTTTTTTAGTTGACTTTCTCGCCTAATAGTCCCAGATACATTCACCTTCTTTGAATGGACATTAAACCCAATCCGAAATAGAACGGTCGAGTGACACACCATACGCACAATACGTTTCTCGAAACCTGCGCTACTAACCTCTCACTTCGTAAAAGGTAAAAATAAGCACTAGAACTGATTGTTTGCTTTACTTTATTTTAATCTAACCGAATGCACAAAGCATGTTTTTCAAAGATAAGTCAAATATTTACACTAGAACTGCCTCTTTTAAACTTAAAACATTGAATCTAAATACGCAACCCCATGTATTTGTTTATAATGCATGATTGTATTTCTTTATAGTTTTAGAAAATGGCTTTTAAAATCGATTTCAAACCTCAAATTATATGCATGTTTTTCAATTTTATGTAGAAAAGGAGCTAGAATTTCGAATTATAAATTTTATTTTTTCGGTTTTAGGAAAGAATCTATTTTTGGAGTTTTAATGTAAGTCTTAGAAATTAACAACTTAGGATAGACGTGGTTATCACTCTTTCTTTATAATTTTAATCGAAACACATCAGCGATATAAATTTGCAGCCCACAACGAACATTTTTGCAGCCCGGCCATTATATCGATGCTAATAATATATAACAAATTAAAAAAAATTCTCCCGAAATAGGAAAGATAGCAGCAGAGAAGAGATGTCAGTGCCAGGATGTAAACGTTAAATTTTTTGGTTCTTTATACATGTTGATTATAATGTATTATTTGAAATAATCCTACGTTTCAATGAGTATTGATTTTTTTGTTTGCGGCCCATTGTTTGCTTAGCCCAAGTTATCCTTTGAATTTGACACACTTGCCTTACATAATGATATTAAATGACATGTGAAGAATTTGGGAAGTTAAAATTTTTTCTCGTATTGAATTAAAAATATTGAAATAAAAATGTCTAGAATACGCGCGCGTGCGTGCGAAAACTAATGCGTAATGCTTATTCATTGATAATTTTTAAACTTAGTTACTGCTAAATGGTTTCATCGTCCTTATTTTTACAAGCTTTTATTTAACTTACACTGTATGTATGTATGTATGTATGTAATTGTTCGGGTGGAATCTTGCAACTCAATTTTGAAGCTGATATCTTCACCACATTGAGCTAAAATTTTGTATACACGTTTAGATTGGATGACAATGCATGTTTTGACCATTTATATTCCGAAATTGCATTTAATTAAAAGATATTAATTAAAAACGTTAAACGAGTTTTGGCGCCAACTTCGATATATCTGCATTGTTGTAATTATGTTATTATTACAACAATGACAAAAGTTGGCGTCGAAAATCGGTTTTCAGCCAAACTGGAATTTCATAACGTTGCGCTATTGACTGTATTAATTAACTTTGTCTAAAAAATAATTACATTTCTACAACGTAAAAATAATCTAATTTCTACAATGTATGCAATTTTTTTTTACAAATTTCTATCTATTTACCCTTGGATTTAAATCCAAAACAAAACAAGTAAAGCTGTTTTTCAAGTAGATTGGTACATTAAATACCTTTCTCAACGCTGCCAAGTTAAACTGAGATGGAGTATTGTGGAAATTCTTTAAAAAATTATCTAACTTTAATCTTATGAAACTCAGACAAAAATAATCTACAGATCGAAAGATCATTTTTTATATATCTACCATCAAAAAGGAATCCACTAGGAAAACAACATAAGAGAAAATATTATCCAGAAATGCAATGTATTTTCAATTAAAAAAATAATTTTATATTAAAATGAATGAATTTTTTTAAATGAATTTTCTAATTTTAAGCCTGCAAGTAATTTAAATATACCTCATTTTATCACCAGTAATCTAAACACACACTACGACATGTGTCCTTAATTTAATTACAGATAGAATCTGTTAATTTTTATTTGAGTTTTTTTTGTTTGAAAAATTACGGCAATTTTGTTTCTTTAGATGAGTTAGGCACATTATAAAACTAGTTCAAGGTTATTGATATCCATAAAATGTGCCAAAAGAGAATAATTTGCAAAATGACTTGAAATGTTTTAAAAATAAAGAGAGAAAAAAATCGAATCTTCGAAGAAAAATTTCGTTAAATTTGGAGTTATTTACGAAGAAAAGAGTAATATGTGCTTGGTTCCAGGAAAAAGTTCTTAAAATAGAGAAATTCCCAAAATAGAGGTTCGTTATACATGGAGGTCTGACTGTATAAAAATAAATGCGATGGTTAATTATTTTTTCAAAATCAAGTTTCTAAAGATGACCTGAGCAATTAAAAAATAGATTCTTACGTGAAGATATTCAATGTCCACAAAAAATTATCATTAGTTTGATAAAACTGCTTTTTTGATTACAACATGCGTTTTGAATTTAAGCATTTTATTGATTAATACAATCTTTAATGCCTTTGAAGTTTTTTTAATAAATAACTAGATTTTTCTTCGAAGTGTTAGAGAAATATATCCCTTACCTTCAAAATATTTCAAATAAATAATATATTCTTTAAGATTTTTCAAAAAATAGTCAAAATTTTAATTAAACATTGAATAACTTCGTCATTTATGAAGTAATCTCACGAAACCTTTTTTTCGTATGTAGAACAATATTACCCAAGATCTGCACGAAGATTGAAAATATTGCTTAAAATTACGGATTTAAAAAGATGTGTTTTTCGTCTAATACCCTTTTGTCGAGAAACTGATTCAGCTAAACCAGGATGGCGAACCAACGTTGAATGAGTTGAACAGGCTGAGAAGCCTGTCCAGTGATAACTAAAAAGTAAAAAATAAATTAAAAGTAAAAACCTTTTTTAAAAACAAGCTTTTATTTAAAAGCGCTAAAAAGAATAAAAATAAACTTTTCCTTTAAAACTTTTTTTACTATCAACTTATAACGTCATTACACAATTTATATGATATAAAAGCTTGTCGCGAAGATTTACCTGTGTAGATAAACAAGTAAAATAAATAACTTGACCTGATTGATTTTAATTTTTAAAAATTCAAACTAAGTAAAATACGAGTACTTATAATATTGCGACAAGCCTTTATATCATATAAATTGTGTAATGACGTTATAAGTTGATAGTAAAAAAAGTTTTAAAGGAAAAGTTTATTTTATTCTTTTTAGCGCTTTTAAATAAAAACTTGTTTTTAAAAAAGTTTTCTTTACTTTTAATTTATTTATTTTTTAATCCACACTTTTAATTAAAAAAAATTTCCATCGAATTTCTTTTTATTCTTTGAGGCACTACAAGTTATTAAAAATATCACGTCGTTATTAGGCCATAAAAATTGCGTAAATTTATTTAATCTTAATTTTTCAAATTGCATTTGATATTTAGTTTATATCGATATAGAATTTAGTATTTATATTATATTATTCCTTCCAATATAATGAGTTTGTGTCTACTTAAGTATTTGCTTACACAGATTTTATTTGTTTAATATTACGAATTTTATTTATTATGTACTTTGAAAGCTTATTAATTTTTAAAAATAATTTTGGTGATAAAGTTAAAAATGTAAATTTTCATATAGTGTATTTAAAATAGGAATAATTTAATTTAAAGTTTCATCGTTACATAACCTATAGTTATAAATCTATTCGAATTTGGGCTGTTAAATTTTTTTAAATGCATTTTGTATCGTAAAGTTCATTATGCTCTAAAAATAAAATATGAGAGGAAATGGAAAAAAGTTTAAAAAATATTCTTTATTAAATTCCTGTGTATTTAAAGAATACTCTTTCTTATGATATTTGTCCTAACCAAGTATGTATTTATTTTGAGATATTTAGATACACAATTTGATATTTTAATTATTAGATCGATCAAGGTAAATAATATTTGATTTATATAATCTACTAGCTGACCCGGCCACGCGTTGCTGTGGCTTTGTTTTAATACGTTAGTTCAATATTATTCTAAGCTATTCAATGCAGTCAAATTAATCTTCGTTATAATTTTGGAGGGTTGAAATAAAGTATAAGACAACAAATTATTTTAATTTTGCATTTCATTCATCTCCTATTTGAGTGTAGAATAATGCATGTATTACTAACGAAGTCGTTAAGTAACAACATATGAAGGATTAATTTTATAAATGTGGTGAATAACGTTGATTCTTTGCAATTTTTAAAATTATCTTATCATTTTAAAGTAAAACAAATAATAATTTTATACAACTAATCGCTAATGGTGCACACTATTTTTCGGTAACCCGTATTTTGCTAACACAATAGATTCAACGGTTTCCGCACACGTGAGCATGTAACATCTCGTTGTCCATTCGAGAAACATGGATTTTCTAAGTCCAAGTATCAAATGAATACTGTTCGGGTTTCAGATTCATTTATGGTTATCGCGAAACCCAAACGAATCGGAATTGAAGAATTTTGATGGTATTAGAGATTCTGACGGTATCAGTGGAATACGCTGGCAACAAATTCCGTAGTAGCAGAACCGAATTTTCGTTCAAACTTTGCAGTCAAAATGTTTGCTTTAAGAAGTTACCGGTATAATTGTTTGATGATCAAACGTGCACCGTTGCATTATCTAGGTGAATTTAAGTTACGCAGATAAAACCAGGGAACCAACCGAAGATTATGTGGTGACATTCCTGATATATCTAGAGAATTCAAAAACTTGGTTGAAAAATTTACGGTTTTGGTTTTTATCAACAATAGTGTCGATTGGCTTAAAAACGTTGGATCACTGGCAACAAACTTGTGTCTAAAGTTTATTTCATCACAATATCACACATTTTTTTGATTAAGTAACAGGATTACAGAAGGCAATAATTATCAAGATAATTATACAGTATATCCGGAAAGACACTCTCAATCAGTTCCTTTTTGCCTAAAGACCTTTACAGAAATCGTCTGGGTATTTCATGCATTATGTATTGGGATGAAGTTCTCTACTTCACCGTTTCCGATATTCAGTATTTGGTTAGGAAATATTTGCTCAGATTGATCATTTTGCAAATACTCGAGTGTTTTGGTCAGTCGAAGTGTTTCCACGTTTCGCCATCAAAACGGTTGTTTTAAACAGACGTTAATCTCGTGAGCAAAAGTAGAGCGTGTAATGGCTGTTAATACCTGTCGGAAATCATCAGACACTAATACAGCAACAACACCGAATATTCTCTCGTTGCCATTTAAATCTTGCATAGCTCTATGTAATGCTTTGAGTGAATGTTTATGGTTCATGGTACAATTATCCCTGATCATGACAATTCATTTGCAATACTGTAGCCAATCCACCCTTTTTTCAATGGTACACATTTTATCTTGTATTTTAAGAATGTTCAATGGCAGCTGATGTGGAATGTGCAGTTTTTCTGCTATCTAACACAGTGACAACAATGCACGAAGATGCAATTCCCTATTGCAATCATATTTTCGCTCGACTGCACCTGAAAGTTTAGTTGCTACAGGGAATGAAAATCCGGAGGTGGAACTCGAACACAAAGCCATTTGACCTCATTCCAGCAATATCCAGAAAATTTACCGAAGCTTTTGAAATCCGTATCCAGGTTCTCATTCCCACCCCGAGAAGTACTTGATGCCCACTTTCGACGCCCTTGCTCCTGTAAGTTCAGTCTCTGAAGGGGGACATTACGATCGGTCGGCATTATCCGGCACAGTTACGGGAGTTTCTAAAATCTGATTTGACATTATTATTGTTTCCCATCCAGAAAAACATCAGGAAAGCATTTCTCTCTCCTCAAGATTTAAATCAAGCCTTTTCCACAGTTCGTGCAAAATACTTTCGTCTGGCATTATTTGACGTAGATATGAGATTATATTGAATTGGATTGAGAATATATATATTCGGATCGCCAGTTTCGAAATACAATTAAGATCCACTTTTTCGTCTCTATGTCTGCAGTGGCCGCGGTAGCCAAGTGGTCAAGGCATCGGATAATGGCTAGCGTGTCATGAATTCGAGCACAGAACCACTGAAAACCCGCCGTGTAGGGGAGCGATTCATGTCAAATCTGTCGAGAGCTCAAACGTCCCCCCTTTGGTGTGGTGTGGTAGTTAGGTGAGGGCGTGCCAGCTCAGGTGTCGTCCACGTCACTTGACCATGGTTCAAAATTACGTGGTCAGTCGCCAAAAGCCCTCGTGTAGCTGAAAAGTGCGACGTTAATATTCATTCACTCACTCACTTTACGTCGGCAAGATAGGCTGGTACTGCTGTTCGAGAATATTCCGATCCCCTGGCATTATCTGTCAAAAATACAGGAATTTCTATATTTCGATTTCAGACCCGCTTAAACCATCTCAAATTACACCAAGAATACACTTTTCCCACGCCAAGACTTCAAGGTGTGCTCCTGCCCCGGTTTGCGTAAAAGACGGTCATCCTGAATTATCCGGCTAAGTAACTGTTATTTCTCAGATTGAATATCAGATTCAGATTATCCGTTTTGAAATACACAATGACAAAGTTTTCATGATCCAAGGCTTTTAAGGCAAGTCCCTGCTACGGTGTGTCTAAAATACGGTCGACTGGCATTATCCGGCAAAGTTATCGAAACTCCAAAAATTCAATTTCAGATTCTATTTTCACACTCCGAAATGCCCACGGAGCTGACTTTTGATGCTCCAGCGCGAGCAAGTTCAATCGCTAGAGAGAATGAAAATCCGGACGCGGAACTCAAATCATTTGCCTTTTCTCCTAATTAAGATAGTATCCGGCAAGTTTAGTGGAGTTTCTGAAATATAATTTCAAATTATCGTTTCCCGTCCCTAGATTCAACTGGAAATTACTTTTGTTCCCCTGAGCTGGCAAGTTCAGTCCCTGGAAGGGGCATTAGGGACGTCCGGCATTATCTGGCAAAGTTACAGGAATTTCTAAAATTCAATTTCAAACTCTCGATCACCATCCCGAATTACAACAGAAACGCACTTTTCCCGCACCAAGACTTTAAGGGTAAGCTCCTGCCCCGGTTTGTGTAGTAAATGGTCGTCTTGAATTATCCGGTAAAGTTACAGTTATTTCTCAGACTGGATATCAGATTCGGATTATCCATTTTGAAGTACGCCAGGGTCCAAGTTTTCACGATTTAAGGCTTTTAATGCAAGCCCCTGTTATGGTGTGCCTAAGATACGGTCGGGCCGCTTTATCCGGCAAAGTTACGGTTATTTTGGGAAACTGACTCTAAAATCGGATTCCACCCCCCGAAATACGCCAGGCATCTAATTTTCGTGCATTTTGGTTTGTAATATCTGCTTCCACAGACGCACGAGCAATGCCACATTTTGCGATTATTCCCTTACGGGAATCTGGCAACCTTTTTCGGATTCTTCACATTTCCGGCAATAAAAAAAATTATGGCGTGATTAATTGAAATAAAAACCATCCTATGTTCTAAGTTGAACGAAATGACACATAGTACGCATAATTATATTATGATCGGTTGAGTAGTTTCGGTGTCCATTGCGGACAAACACTATGACACGTATATTTTATATATAAAGATTGTAAGTTATGATATAGGTCTCGATTTTTAGAAGGAGGATTTTTACCGATTAAATTTTATGCTCCGCAATAAAATTTTTCTTTGATGTACTCAACACTCTTTTTTTTTTAAAATCCTTTTTAGGATATTAAGACATAATTATAATATTACGCAAAAACTGTAATTTAGATGTTTTGAACTGTACACATGTTGCATCTTCAAATATGGATTTCCTAATATATTTGAAAGAATAATAAGATTAGTATAACTTTAAAGTCATGACGTACGTAGAATGCTTATTGTTTTTTTTTGGGGGGGGGGAGCTCTATTTTAATTCTTCGAATCATAAAAGCAAACAATATTTATAATGGATAATTTATTAATAGTGTTGTTATCGAGAAAAACTATTATTCTTCGATTTCAAATATTCTATTATTTTTCTTCTACACTCAGGATAAATGAAGCTGTTTACATTTCTGAATTAATGCAGCTCTTCACATAAAATAACTAATTATTTGAGCACACACTTTGTAAAGATAAAATATTATACAGTTCTTTTCTTATCGCGTAAATCGTAAACTTAGAATATTCCAAAAACTTATTTAACTGAAATTCTGTTGCCAGATTCAAACGTGAATAAATAAACACAAAACACAAATATTAAATACTTTCAAACAGGAAATATTGAAATTATTAAAAGAGGTAACAATAGTTTGGAGGAAATTCAGATTTTGAATATGTCAAGGTCTTAAGATTATTAGAAAATCAGGAATTTTTCTTAAACTGAAATTTGACCCTACAATTAAGCATCAGTTATAGTAGCTATTATTTAATGTTCTTACTTTAATTGAAAAATAAATTAATAAAATATAAGAATTTTAGTATAAGTTTTCTTTAAGAAATATAGCAGTTTAATTAGTTGCATAATTTTGAAAGTAATTTAATAGTTCTGATAGAGTCCTTAAAGGGAGGCTTAAGATTCAATACGTTTTCTAAAACTGAAAATAAAAGAATAATAATCTCAAATTAGAGTCTAAAACAGGAAAGGGCATTTTATAATCAGTGAAAATTGATGTACTTTAAAAAAAATTAAATCTCTAGTGATTAAAAAAAAAAAAATGGAGAGTTTAGAGAAAGACCACGGGAGAAAAAAAAAACAATTATCAATATTTAGATTAAAAACCTTTTGATTAGATTAAAACCTCTATTCTTTTTATCTCTTTATATTTTGAATTGTGTTGCATGAATGCATTTTCATTACCGTAAAATCCAGCGCATAACGCGCACTTTTAATACAAAAAATAAGATTGGAATTTAAGGGTGCATGCTATACGCCGGGTGTAAAAATGAGAGCTTTAAAAAATAAAAGAAGACGAGCATGGAAAAAGAATTAGATCTCTACATATATCGAAATACTGTTTATTTTAATTGAAATATCTTTCCTTGTGAACTTAAAGGGTTGCAGTGTTCTAGAAGTATTCTATTTTTTTCTAAATCTTGGAATAATTCCTGGAATAAATGACTTTAAAACATAAGAGCCTTACTCACATACATTTCAGATTTCTTCGTAAAAAAGAGTGTGGGAGCTATACGCCGAATATACCTAAAAATTAAAAATTGCAGTTAGAAAGTATAGGTGCGCGCTATACGCTGGAATGTATGGTAAACAAAAATAAATAAAATATGTAAATAATAGATTAATAAATTAAACTTTAGAAACGTAAAGCGCTTATTTTGCTAGCATTGATATTAGAGAGGAATAAAATACCATGGCAGTATTGGAGATAAACCTCAAAATTTTGAACTATGGTAAAAGATGATGACGAGACTTTGAGAAGATTCCTTGTTTCCCTCACTTTCACGCTGTGCTACTTAAAAGTTTCTGCGTCAGAGATTGTAATTATGTTCAAGTTCTGATTCTGCCTAGTTGTGTCATAAGCTTTGATTCAAAAATTTGAGATCGTCTGTTGTGAATCAAACACTGCAAACGATTTTTAAATTTTGTGGCTAAAAATTGTGTCTGCAATATTTTTCAAAAAAAAAAAAAAAAAAAAAAAAAAAAAAAATTGAAGTTTTTTTTACGCATGTTATTCAAAATCAATAAGAGCTTTAATCCTATGAACAGAAGCATGAAGCAAATGTTTCTCTGCATCAAAAAAGGAAGATTCTTTAAAAAGAAAGAAAAGGAAGATTCTTAAGGTGCTTAAGCATTTAGACATCAAAAAGTTATTCATTTATTGAATAAATAAGGGAATTTTTGAGACCAGCAGCGGTTATCTGTGCTAGGTATGAACAGCAGCTCTCGTCAAAGCAGTCAGGGGGAGAATTCGGCGAAATCCTTGTCAAAAAAAGATTCTTCTGGCTAAATAGATGGACATTTCAAAAAGAATAATCTCTCATTTAGTACATGAAACCCTTAGACTACGAGGCTACGAGGCTATAACTAGTCATTTTCTTACAAAACAATTGCAGCTTTAGAAGTCCCTTAAAGCAAAAGCACTCTTGCGTTGGCATGCTCATAGCGACCTCAGACGAATTCTGCTTACCGATAAGAAAACTTTTGATATTGAAAAATCTCACCCCTCCCCAAATTGGGCTGCAGATTGGTCATTACTATTGCAGACCTTGTTCATTTTCCGAGAGTTGGCATCACTTTATAATGTGGCACCATATAGATGGATATCAATTGCCACACTGTAATTTTGACGCCCAGTTTCCTCTCCAGAGGAAGGCGCCTGAGCTCAGACGATGTGAAAGTGCACAACGAACTTTTCTTTGCCGAGATCACCCAAGCCAAACAGATACTCTAGGGATTTTTGACATGCCGCATAATCCTACAACATGGATGTTGTCAAAATTTTTTGCATCATAAAAATTAACCGACTTGCGCCAGGGTCAAACCTACAAACTTGGGTGTACATTGCCAGCTCCAAACCTTCTATGCCACCCGGTGGCCTGCAATAAAAGTTTTTCACTCACCAGAATGTACGCAACGAGTGCCCTAGAAACTAAAGAGAAGAAAACATATGTGAATAGAGCTTAAGATTCGGCTTTCGTTATAGTTTGGTAGGTTGTCTGCTATGAAGGTGTCCTAGAGATTCATTTCTTCAGAAAAGACTGAAAGCCACAGCTAAAGTTTATCAAGACACTATCATAAAACTAATAGTGGTACCCTTAAATGTAAAGCTAGATGGAAACGACTGGGTTTATCAACAGGACTCTGTTTCTACTCAAAAGATGCGGACAACTAAGTGGTGTTTGAAAGAGAATGGGCGGGACTTCATAGAACACGCAAACTGACTTCTAGCCATCGAAACTTAAATCCGCTTGACTATAAATTGTGATCCGTATTGGAGGAGAAGGTATGCCAAACATGGCATCTCAATCAGAATAGTCTTTAACGTTTTTGAAGGAAAGCAACGATGGAAATTCCCAAGGGGTAGCACGTGCCTTGTTAGATGATTGGTCGAAGAAGACGGTGAAGGATGAGTTATCTCATCCCTCAGTGTGGAGAGGTCGGAAGCCATAGTCAGTATAACTTCAATATTTTCTTTGATACGAACAATAAGACAATTTATACTAACCAAAGTTAAAAGATTCATCCAAACACATAATATAGAAAACAATAGAGAAGCAGACGAGATACGAGATGACTTTAAATAAACAGGTCACTTACGTCTAGGCAATGCCTTCTAATTCTTAGCTATCTAATTTAATTTGATTCCTAATTGACAAATCGTCAGCTTTAATATTACAATAATCAGGTACGAAGTATCCACGCCTCACTTCACGTTTAATCAATCACTGTTAGCCGTAGTAGTCTAATCTCGCTTAATCTCTCTCTTTCTAACTCGAATGTTTAATATTTATATAAAAGTCTTAATTTACATACTCACATTTTCTTCTTCGAAGGAAGGCTTTCAGTAAATTAAATTTTAAAGACCCATTTTTCTCCAAGAGGATTGTTAGCTAGAAAAATCCGAATAGACCCGTGACAAGACTTAAGGCCTTTGTGAAATCAAAAAAGGGGATTATTTTGAATAAAAGTTGCAGTACACGTATGTTAAATTTAAAGGTAAAATATAACTTTCGAAAGATTTATTCTTAAATCTTATTGCAAAGTCTTTTATTTTAACTCTTTTATAATTGTATAAGAATTTATTATACAACTAGGTGGTAAACATATGACACGGGGAGTAAGGGGGGTTACTATACTTTAAATTGAACTGGGTCTCAAGTGTATGGAAGCTCGGATGTTGTTCTGAACAACTGATATTTCTCGTTTTTTTCTCCGTGCAAGAATTTCGCAGCCTAGTTCGATTTGATGTATAAAAATTCCATTTTTGTTTATCTTTGATGTTGCTGGAGTCAAACCAACGTTAAAATTCATATATAAGGCTGGAAGGTTATTTTAAATACTTAACTTTATGTTATTACTCTGTTTATATACAAGAACAGAAAATAAACTATTTCTTTACTATTAAGAAGCCGTGAGATAAAAAAAAATCCAAAATTAACCCAAATAAAAATTATTTTTATGCTATTGCTTCATCAAGTCTAATGCAGTTTGAAGTAATTAATGTTAAAAGTTTTGTTAGATAAAGAATAATTTTTAAAAAAATTAAAACCATTTATTTGTACAATGTGAGTTTCATTTTTATGCATGATAAATGAAACGAAGCCTTGTGGAAGCCTGATAGTCTCCGTTATCAGAAACGCTAAAAGTTTCACTACATGGATGCCAATACTGGTTTTTTCTCAAAAAACAACAACTTAAGTTTAAAATTATTAGCTGAGTTTAAAACTGAATAGAATTTGAAGTAAAGGATATAATTTTAAAGAATTGATAACAGAGAAAAATGAGCTAGTTTACATCTTATTAACTATAAGTGAATAAACACAATACTCAGTTTTAAAATGTTATTACTTATGCCTGTAATTTAATGTACATCTATACAACAATTTTCTATAGATAGGTATAACTTTAAATAACCCATAAAATTTAACCCGAAAACTATTGTTTCAGTGACCAAAATTCAATTTAGGTCTTTATAATAACGATTCGGTAAAACCATTTCATTTTCATCAAGACAAAAGAAAAGAGAACAGAGATAACTGCCATCATTTTTCTCGTGAGTAATATTTGTAATTTCAGTAAAAGCAAAAAACTATTAAGCGTAAGATCCTCCACCCTCAGAATGGATACTACAATTCAGAAAGGCGGGAAGAAACGTATATGTACAGAAAAAGGATAGCAGTCGACATAATTGATATCGATTCTTCTAAAGAATTGGTAATTTACAGAATGGTGGTGTTTTTGATACATTTCTTTTATGTATCGATAAATATATATATTTAAAAGAATATTTTGTTTTCTCTCCACCCACTAAAAGGTGTCTGAGAACAACTTAGGGATCAAGGACCCTCAGTTCGTTGAACTTGTACTGGACGCTAGAAGAACCACGTGATTGGTTAGTATTCGATGTTCAATCGCTAATGGAAGGCATATCGTGGAATGTATAGAATTTTTTTTCTTTTTCTTGTTGTGAATATTACACCTTTGGATTGTTTGCGGAAATGTTGGCGGAGTTCCTGATATATCGTGTAGACTTTCGTGGGAGTCAGTTTCATGATTCAGAGAGAGCTTCACGCATGTTTAGCACTTAATGGGTGTTTACTAAGACGTTTAAAGAGTTAAAAACGTTTATTTTTTATTTCTGTGATTATATGGATCTTTAATGTTAGTTGAAGAGCGTTTGAAATGAAGGAGTATTTGAAAATAGTGCAATTCTTGGTGCAATTTTGAATGCTGAAATAGTTTTTAGCAAAGACAATACATTGGATAAATATATGCATTTCTAAAAGTTTAAGTTTTTGATCTGAAAAAATATATCCGTCTCATTCTGCTAGTCATTAGAAATTTACTGTGTGAATTCTTAGTGTTTTCATATTTTTAAAACTGTGATTAAGTAAAGATATAAAATATTGAAAAATGCTTCAAATAATCAAATATTTTAAAGAGCTTTTGTAAAAGGAATAATACTGACTTACTGTGGAAGAAACATTTGTAGCTGATTCATGAAATCCTACGTATAGACAGCGGACATGTCGTATAATTGTAAAACTTGCTTAAGAAGTGATTGAGAAAACTAGAACACGCTGTTTTTTTTTAATGATCGAAGGTAATATTGTAGAAATAACTTTACATAAAAAACTTCGAAAATTGTTTTCTGGTGTAAGTTGTTGAATATTTTACTTAAAATTACCAGAGAAAAAAAATAAGGAAGATGCAGTGATCTTTTTCTCCGAAAGAATTGGAAACAAGAATAATGAAATGGTAAGTTGTTCTTTATTTTTTTCACTTTGAACAAATTGGTGTTTTCCCTGTGGCAATATGCGCAAAAGTTTAGTAAAAATTTGAATTATAATTACTTGACTTGCTTTCTTAAAAATGTACAGTTTTCGTTTATATCTGAAGTTATTTTATTTGTAGTTTTATTAATTAAATAGTACTGTCAATTTTTCGCTCTTAATATTTGAAAAAAAAATAACAAGTAGATTTGAATATCAAAACAATTATTTGTAAATATAATACAAAAAATAATACAATGAATTTTGAAAGATGTGAATATTTTACTGATGGAGTATTGTCGAATTTTTTTGATTAAAAATATGCTGTTAATTTAAAAATATCACAAAAGAGGCAAATATTAAATAATCTACCAAGATTTTTACAACCAATTAAGCAATTACCTCATGTTTTACTTTAAAAAAAATTTCAATATTAGTTCTAGAAAATTAAAGATTTTAGATTATGCACATGAATCTTTATGTCACAATTAGTTTTTAATTCTTTCTCCTTTCTAGGTGATGAATTGAAATTTTAATTATAACTTCTTATCAAAAAAATTCAGCACAAACGTTTAAAATATCAATATTGCTTATTCACGGATACTTGAATTTATTTAAATTAATAACATATATTTTCTTATGGGTGTAATTTTTTAACATTGAGTAAATTTAGTCCAAGTATAAAAATTGTCTATTAAGATAAATAACAATGTTAAACAACTTAAATTTTAGTACATTAACTTTTTTTAAATTTGGGTACATATATGAAAGAATTTTTTATAAATTCAAAATTATACATGAATATTTAAAATTTGTATGGCAAATGCTTTAAAAGTGTACTATTACATCAATTAAAAAAATCTTAAATTTTACAAAATGAGATCATTATTATTTGTTCACATAATTTTGAAATTTACTATCGTTTGTTACTTTTTTATTTCTATGATTCAACGAGTTATTTATGAGCATAATTTAAAGAAAATATGCAAATAGTCAATATGTTACAAATAGTCCTGAAGGATAATAATATCTCATTTAACTCTACATGTGAATACTTTTAGAGTTTTTCATATATGTTTTTTAAAGATGAACATATTATGAAAATATTAACTTTGATTTAAAAAAACAACAACCGAATGCATGTTTTATTGCCGTGAGCTGTTTTGCATATAAATTGTAATAAGTAATTATATTAGTTTGTTGAATATAAAGACAAATGTGATATTAGCTTCGTTATATATCATATCAAATGCAGTGAAAATCGCGTAACATGAAACTGAGCGAACTGATATATTTTTTCGTGTTAAAAAATTATAAAAAAAAAAAATTAAAACAAAATTAATTTTATTCGACATTTTATTTTCATAGTTATGTGTATATGCATGAATTTAATAAAAACCGTTCAAACATTTACCTAATTTACTCTCTTTTTTAAATTATTGTTGATAAATTAAGAACTTTCCTCTTCATTTTAGCAAATATCATTTTGCTTTCCCCCTGAACTCTTTGCCATTGTGCTCGAAAAAAAATTTCTTCTAAAATAGAAAAAATAATGTGAACCAAACTCACTGACTTTTACTCACACAGCGATGTATTCGTCACGGAATTTGAAAGTCATCTGATGAGAGATGAGATGTTTTTCTGTGGCGTGTGTAGGGATGGAGGGTAAAAGTAGCTTAGATAAATAAAATTAGCTCGTGCCACAGGCTATTCAGAGATAGACTCATTTTTACGAAACGTGTGAAACCACCTCTTTTTCATTTCGTACCCCTCTTAAATATAGCCTGCGAGGCAGGTGTTTTCTGTATTTCGTTCATTCCCAAAAAGTCAAATCCTTTTTGTGTTAAGCGATTTTTATTTCGTGTTAAAAGAACAAGATTGCATGAAAATAAGTAGTAGTTTGTCTGGACCGTTTTATTATTTCGTGTTGACTGATCTTTCGTCTAAAGCATTTTCACGTTAAACGTATTCCACTGTAATATGTTAAATTTGTTAAAAATTGATAATTCTGTTTATATATTATATATATATATATATATTTCAAAAATATACACAAAATAGTTATAAATCTACGATAACTATAGTCATGATAGAATAAAGTCATAGCCACAGTAGTACTAAAGAAAAATCCTGGCCTTAGGAACCAGGATTTCAGGTTTAAACAATGTTTTTCGGCCAGCCAACCTTCACCTGAATTTGCCAATACTCTGGGCCATAGGGAAAGTAAGACATTTCTAGAGAAGTTTAACTATTATTACAAATAAAACCACAATCTATTAATAAAACGATAATTTTATAGCCTGTAATAATTACTAGAATAGTAAAATAAATTAAAACAATTATATAAAGACTTACCACGTGAGTACAGCAAAACTGTTTTCCCGCGCAACAGAAAGGTGAATATCAGTAACGCATAAAATTAGTAAGTTTTGATAAAATAACATTAATTCTGTACATTTAAAAACTCTAAATTTTGTTTTAAAATTTATAGAAAATAAAAGTACAACCCAGACATATACAATTAATTAAAAAAATATATAATATTGTTAATTTACTTAGCTTGAGGCGCAATCTATCGATTAACTTTGATATATATATATATACAGTAACTCATTTCATCGATTAAATTATTAATTTAATACGAGGGCTTTTTTTCTCTTCCTCGCTTGTCTAACGGATAATAGATGGAATCATTTGGATACATCAGATGGCACCATGAACAATAACTACATCATCTTCTAACTATCTATTAATCACATTATCGACATATTCTGAATGAATTATCCATATACCTTTATAAATATTTAAATAAATGAGGAATATTTATTAAAGCGAATCTCCTTGAAAGGGCATTGCACTTTCTGAAATTGAAAGACTGTTTTCGTTCGATAATTTCCGTGGAGTTCGAGACAATATATATTGAATATACAAAAAAATAAATATAACAAAAGCCTTTGATATAAATATCATTGTACTTTAAAAAATTTGAAAGTCATACATTACATTCAAGCCACTTCTTTGATACTTAGTACAAATTTCTGATAAATTTTGATAACACAAGAATCCTACAGGCATTGTAATTTATAAAACTTTGAAGCGAAATAAGTGACAGTATATTTATTTCATTCGATGTTAAATTTTTTAACTTTAAATTTGGATACGAAACATTTGAAAAAAAAACATTTTGATAACAACGATATATAAATATACAGCATTATATCGAATAAAAAGTATTGACTTTATTGAAAAAGTAATCTTTTATTTTCTAAAGTAAGCTTATAATTTATTTCTGGACAGAAATTTTAGAGATAAAAAATAGAATGTGCTTACGTTTTTACTTGTTTTTGATCGAAAAAAAATTACGGAGCATTTAAGCTGACTGAATATCATCTTTACAATTTTTTTTATTTTTAATTTTTGAAATTTGGTTTTATTTGTACATATTTTATTAAGGTAAGTAATAACTTCATGTAAAAAATTTCAAATTTATTTTCAAAATGTTTAAAAAACTGCAATTTTAAAATTTTTTTTTTCGAAGTACGTACATAAAACTGTTTATGGGTTTCTTTATGCTGCTGCTCATTTATTTTATATTAATTTTTTCATTGTAAAGCAAATAAAACTTCTCAAAAAAGCATTAATTTTGAAATTTTTAAAAAAAATACTACATACCTTAGAGCTAATTCCATAAACAGTTTTACAAAACATACATTTCAGAACATTTATAAAAAATTTCTCTCATCAAAAAAGTATTAGGATTTAAATTCAACATAGATGAATATCAGCTTGAAGTTTTCATTCCATGAATAGCATGATATAATATTCGTCGATTAGTCTGACACTTTCATGAAATGTTAATTAGTTTATATATTTAAATCTGCTTACCATAAGAAATTGCAAAAATGTAGAACAATTAAACAGTATACTGGTATAAGGAATATATAGAAGAAAACAAATGAACGATCAATATTTAATAAAACTTCATCTTAATAATTATAAAAATAAATAAATACACACACTTCAGAGCTAATTTCATGCTCAGTTTTGCAACTTAAATAATGCACAACATATACAAAAGATGTTTACGCCTTTATTTTTTTATTTCCATAATTTTAAAAGCCTTCGCATGTTAAATATGCCGTCTCTTAAGCTTTGAACTAAGTTCAAGCTCTACGCGAAGAACTTATTGAGGTCTTATGAAATGAATTAAAATTAAAATTAATTAATAAATCCAAAAGCTTAGTAAAAATTTTGAAAACATCTTGAAGAAATGGTTTGTTCGTAATTGATTTTATTTCCCCCCAATTTTACAAAAAAACTTAAGAAGCAATAAATCTCAAAACTGTCCTATCATCTTTGTTGAATTTTTCAACAGTTATGATGCAGACAAAGTAATAAACTGCTCTTCATATAAGATATATTGATTATTGAATGTAATGTTTTTTCCAAGGACAAACTTCAGATATTAAAGTAATACCTTTTTATTCATGCTAAGAAGTGTTTATACAGGTATAAGACAAAATAATAGCAATACCTGTGAACAAATGAAAAAGTTTTATTCGTAAAAGATTGGGCTCCCTTTGGCCTGAATGACAGTTTTCCTTCGACGTGGGGTTGCGGAATAAAGGTCTCGAACACAGTACATCGGAATTCCCCACTTATCCTTCGTACAGGGCAGTCTCGAGGTCAGATAGTATGCGTAGGGGAGGAAACCGAGCACGAACTTTGTTCTCTAAAAAACCCACTAACACTAAATGATGCTGAGTTCAGTTGACTGGGGACACCACGTTAGATGTACTACTTCATCATCATGCCCATGTAACCATGTTTAAACACAGTGAAACGTGTGAACAGGAGCTTTGTCCTCTTGGAACACACGATATTCTCCCAGAGAGAGGTTCTGAAGCATAACGTGAAGATGATCTACGAGAATGCTTCGATAATGGTTGCAAGTGACTGTACCCCTCAAGACCACGAGATGCTCCAAATTACAGGAACACATTGCATCCCGCACCATCACAGAGCCCCCTCCATGTTTCACGGTTGGAACCAGGCAGTCATAATGAAATGCTTCTGCCGGTGTTCGACAGACGAACACACGTCCGGTGGTCTAGAATAATGTAAATGAGGGTTAATCAGACCAGATGACTTATCCCCATTGTAGCTGTGTCTAATTTAGGTTGTCTCACACCCTGCAGACTCTTCATGGCATTCCGTGTCTAAACTAACGGTTTTGGAATAGCTACTCTGCCATGAAAATTTCCAAAATGCAACTCCCGTTGAATGGTTTTCCTGAATACAGGGTTCTGAAGGTGGGTATCCATCTTGGACGTTATCCGAGGCAGTGTAGTCTTGCGTTTTCGGGTGACTATCCTCTTCAACACCCGTCTATCCCAGTCCTTCAACTTCGACTTTCGCCTACTGTTGTACTTCTCAGAAAACACCTTATCCATATTAGTGTATTACATACACTGGTGTCCAAAAGTTAAGCATAATTGATAATTATGTGAATAAAGAAGGAACTGTAAATCAGAATGGCGGGAAAACGCACTTTTCGATGGTAAAATAGTTATCAAATAAGGAAGCAAATCAAAAGAATGAAAATAATTAATTTTATTATCCAAAGTAGCAGTTTGAAAAAAAACTGATCATAGCAAGGATTCACACTTTGAAGAAAAATTGAAAGAAAAAATTAAATAAAATACTGATGCTGCAGTTTAATAAGGCGTGTAGTCACCTCTGACAGCCAGGCACGCTGCACAGCGATTTATCATACTTGCTATGAGATGATGAATGAGTTGTGGGCTCAAACGGTTTCAAGCTTCTTGGAGAGATCTCTTCAGATCTGTAACGGAGCTTGGTGGAGGCGAAAGGGCTGCAATTTGTCTCCCGAGCATATCCCTTACGTGCTCGAATGGATTTAAATCAGGGGAGTTCGGAGGCCACAAAATGCGCTGGATGTTTTCCATTTCAAGGAAGTCATCAATCAGCACCACTCGGTGACATGGTGCATTATCATCCATGAATATTAAGTCAGGACCGACAGCACCTCGAAACAAGGAACATAAGGCTCAAGAACTTCGTCTCTGTATCTTTGAGCAGTCACAGACCCCGTGTCAAAGAAATGGAGGTCTGTTCGGCCATCCATCATGATGCCTGCCCATACCATTACTCCCTTGATGGAAAATGAAGTCTTTCCATTATGTTTCTTGGTTCAAGACGTGTTCCACGTTCTCTCCATATCGTTACCCGCTGAGAATCACTACTCAGACTAAACAGGACTCGTCACTGCACATCACATTGCCCACTCTCCACACTCCAATATTGATATTTCAAACTCCAGTTCACACACACACACACACACACACACACACACACACACACACACACACAACACACACACACACACACACACACACACACACACACACACACACACACACACACACACACACACACACACAACACACACACACACCAACACACCACAGTGCTAGAACTAATTTAAGACGCGTGGAAAATATTAGGACTATTTGAATAACAAGAATAAACGAAATTATTCTATAGAGAAGTAATTCCTAAAAAAGATGATTAGACAGTAATAAAAATTTACTTTGCTGTAGTACATACCGTTTCTAATAATTTCGAATAATTAGCAAAATAATGATTTATGAGAAATTGAGTTCAGTGTTTAGAATTATTTGGTAAAAGATGACTTGAAACGATAAATATTTGCAGCTTATTTATATATTGATGAAAGATATGCTAGGTAATCCTGGCAAGCGAACTTTATTGCATTGTCAATAGAAGATAATTTTCAAAGAAAAATATCAATTAAAAATATAATAACGAGGGGTGTTATTTTGTAAGCATAATTACAGAGAAACGTTCTCGTCTGTTCTCAAAATGCAAAAACTTAAAAATAAAATAATTTTATTTCTTATAACTATGAAAAATACTTTTTTTAATACAAATGTACAAAAGCGAAATATTGTTTAGTTTCAAATTATTCAATTTTTTCCTTTTTTTAAATGGTGATAGCTTTATTACAAGTTAACACAATAAAATAATGTGTTACAAATAAAAAAAATCACGAACACTTTAATAAAGAAGTATTTATTTACTCATATATCACTTAGGTTCTGATACTCTTGTTTTATTATTTTTTGTGAACACTGATAAAGTGTTTGAGAAATTTTTTTTTTATAAGATAATAATCCAACTATACAAATAATTGTACACGATCAGATCGATTTCTTTATACGTAAAATTTTCTTACTATACATTTTATTTTTTATTTTTGCTTATAAACTTCCGAAATTTAAAGTTTAAAATATCACACTAAAGACCAAATCGGATTTTAATTTACTTTTCGCTCTGAAACTACGCGACAGCTTTGGGAAACGAACTTCGTAATTTTGAACCAAAGTCAAGTGACGAGGACGACATCTGAGTGGTATCAAACTTCGCATTTGGCAACAGAAGGACTTCGAGCTTTGACAGACTTAACGTGAGTCAGACTAAAGTACTAAAAATCATGAGTATGTAGTAATATCCAGAAGGTAGTGTAGGCTCTACATAAGAAATGTATAAATGGACAGCGCTTTGCCGGGTTTTCATTTGAAAAGTTAATCATATGAAACGTTTTTGACATGATAATGGCTACACGACGATAATTAACTCCCTTGAATGCGGAATGCTAATTGAGTTGATGCATGGGGTATTCCATCTCGAAAATTGTTAAGGAACTCAGCATAGTCATGCATTGTCAAGAGTGTGCCGAGAATAAATAATTTCAGATTTCTCCCTATCATTGACTATGCAGTGGCCCACTGAATCTGCTTAATGACCGCGATCAGCGACGCTTGCGTAGAGAGTGCTACCAGACATGGGATACTGCGTATGATAGCAACAATTAAAACTTGGGACGTACAACAGACAGGGCGATGCATCGAAATTTGGTATAGA
>BMAO01014459.1:0-10559 GCA_019973975.1 Trichonephila clavata | reverse complement strand
TGCATGGTGGTGGTCTGTTTGCACGACGCCCTGTACTGTGTGTACTCTAACGCCTGCCCATCGGAGAAGGCGTTCTCTGTGGTGCCGGGAACACGGAATTGGAGAGACAATGAATGGGGACGAGTACTCTTTACAGATGAGAGCAGATTCAGTCTGAGTAGCGATTCTCATCGCATACTCATCTGGAGAGAGCGGGGAAGCCGCAATCATCCTCGAACATCATTGAAAGGGACAGGTATGGAGGTGGAGGTGTTCTCGTTTGGGAGGCATCATGCTGGTAGTCGTACAGACCTTCACATCTTCGACGCAGGTTCAGTCAACGGGACCCGTTATTGTAACGAGATTCTTCTTCCATATGTGCGTCTTTTTAGAGGCGCTATGGGTCCGCAGTTCCTTTTCATGGACGACAATGCACCATGTCATCGCACAGTAGCTGCCGAACAGCTCTTAGAGAGTGAGGATATTGAACGTATGGATTGGCCGGCATGATCTCCGGATCTCAATCCCATCGAGCATGTATGGGATTTTCTAGGCAGACGCTTGGCAGCTCGTACCTTACCACCAGTAACGATTCCGGAGCTTCGATTGGTGCTGCAAGACGAATGGGCAGCAATGCCTCAACAACTCATTGACACCCTCATTCTCAGCATGGGCAGACGCTGTGAAACCTGCCTAGCAGTCAGGGGAGATCATATCCCCTACTAAAGACTGGATATTTCTTGCTGGACACCATCACAGGGATGTCTTGGTCTTCAGTCGCATTGTGCTTCATGCTACTTTTTCAATAAAGCTTCTTTTTATCCCTCTGATTTCTCTTTTAGTAAGTGTTGCTTACATTACTCATGTCCTTACGTATTGGGGATCTTACGGTATTAAATGTGTTGATTTGGAATGCTTTTGTACAAAGTTATATTGAAAAAACCGTCTCGTCCTTAATTTTTGCACACCAGTGTAGATTATTTTAATTATTGATCTAAAATTTGATTTTTTCAGTTTTGCTGCTCAGTATGTCGTCAATGAAGAATCTGAATAAATGCCAATGATTTTAACAATGCGATTTCTTAAGGACATTGACAACTGCGTTTCTTATCACTTATTTATGCAAGCAATTCTTAAGCAAAGTAGAAAAAGTATTTTCAATTTATACCCCAATTATGAATACTTCATCCCTAAATAATTTTTAAACTACATTTTACAAGCCTTCTTATATTGCAGTAGCCCTGCACATAGCAGAGGTGGAGAATCTTTTTACCTTTGAGGCCACATGTAAATTAAGTAGTAATACCGGAGGCCGCATAGGTTGCTCCACCTATAAATGTGACTTTTACGAAATTATTATAGTTTTTTCTTACAGTTTTAACACTTTGGTGTTTCGAAATATTACAAAAAAATAATTAAATCCTTATTTTTATTTATTGTTTGACATAAAAAGTTGCAATATAAAATATTTTGAATTCACATAAGGGTAAAAACTTGTTATGATATTAATCATTAATTATTATTTTGTTATAAAATTATTAAATTATTATGATGAATATGAATTTTGATGCCCAACAAATCACAAGCGTTTTTTAGTACATAACTGTTACATATCAGTTATATAAATCAAAGAAATTTATAATAAAACACCATTAATAATCAAATTCTATTCGTGCAGGAAAAATAACACGTTAAGGCATTTTATTGTACATGCAGTCAGTCACAACAATAGTAGTAAAAAAATTCATTCCCTGTCAAATCCGAAACAGAAAGTCATTGCCATTTTCATGGAAACGAACAAGATGTACCAGGCTGATTTCTAAGCGTTGTTCTATGTGTGTGTGCCGGGAACCCTCCGTGCTGACACTTTCCTATGCCCACGAATATCGTTGGTGACCTTGTGAACTCACCCATGTCGATTCCAAGTTCTTCGGCTACTTCACCAATGGTGATACGCCAGTTCACGCCATCCACCTTCCTCACATTTTCATCTGTAGTGGCCCTGCACGGCCGTCCAGGTCTCGGTATGTCCTGCACATGCTGACGTCCATACATTTAGGCACACTAAGCACTTGCCTAGGGTGCAAAAAACTGGACTGCGAAAGAAAAGAAGAAAACTAAAATTACAGCTAACGACCACCTTCTAGCGAGTCATGAGAGAAGCATTCCTGCCCTTAAGAGTCAAGATTGAAGTGAGATTTTCCATGTCTAACAGTATAATGTTGCTGTGCACTCAAAATGATATTTACAGTGGAAATTGATTACAAAAATATAGTTAATGACATTGTTTCTCATCAAAGCTCGAAGAAAACCTTTGTTGCACAAGTACAATCAGAGATTCAATAAAGAATAAGTATGCCTAAAAGTTAAAGATTGTGCAATGATAAGCGATGAAAAGGATAATAATTAACGAGTTGAAAAACAATTAACACAATAATGTTTATTCTACAGTGTACTTACAAATGATTTCATTAATTTAGTGTATTAATTTACAAAAGGATGGGTGGTCCGTGATGCAGTAAGGTAAAAAATGATCAAGAGTGAACAAACCATGCTACTATATTTTCCTAACGGCTGCTAGTTGCCAGTCCAGGACATGACAGTCCACCGGAGGCGGATGATGAAAAAGACTGTCCAAAGGACAGACACAAAGAAGAGGAAATAGAGTAAGAGAGTTTTGTGAAAATCCTTCCCGAACCTAAAATGCAAAGTAAAAACTGAAAGAGAGTCTAAAAATACTGGAGGGAGTAACAATTTGAAGTGCCTAGGGAGGCAGGAAGATTGAAAATGGCCTTGCGTCCATCACTGCATTGGCAGCACTATTTGATTTATCATCCCATTTGGACCATAGACTCCACGAGCAGGTTATGAATTTCTGCTCTTGATACTCCACGTACCCATTCATAGAGGATAACTCGTCTCACTTCCTCGTTTGACTTCAAATTTAAACGCACCTTCTCTCCGTACCTACAGGTACCAGACTGAGAGGCTGGTCTCCGCTGCTGCACTATCTACTTGATCGCGGTCGACCTCAGCCCAATGGCATATAGGTCTTGAGCGTTCACCTGCTATGTTGTCTTTCGCACATAGCAGTTACACGCTTCTTCCGTATGCAAAGCGCTAAGAATTTCCTGGTGGGCTTTTCGAAGCTTATCAAGCGGTATGACAAATGTCTCAATGTACTTGGAACTTATGCGGAAAAATAAAGTTATGTCTTATCTTTAATGTCTCATTTTATGTTTTGACTTTCATACACAACTCTTGAAACTTATTTTCTGATTCACCTTCATATAAAGTTTTATAAGATAATTTTTATGTATTAAAGAACATAGAGAAATATATATTATTTCAAATTACACATATCTGAATGAAATACGTATAAGATACAAATTTCCCTATAATATTTATAAGGGGAAATTAAGCCTTAAAACTTATAAATAATGACATTTTCGAAAAGTTACGTACTTAGTAAACGGTCTATTAACTGAAAATCTCCCCCCCCTAGTATTATTTTCTTCAGAAGCAATTAACAACTTGTAAAGCTTCTTGCTTCGTATATATACTCATTGTGTCGTAGCATTTCACTACCCTATGATTATTAACTCCCCTTTGCGTATTATCAAATCTGGGTATGTTGGATTCATGATTAATGACTACTTATTTAATAAATCAATCTTATTTATTGACTTTCTTAATAGAGAAATACACAAATATTATTCAAACTTTAAGATCAACAAAGTACAGTGGAGTGCGAGAAGAATCCGATTATGAACGACGGAATACTAACTGAATCCACGGAGAATAATGCATACAATCAAACTACGCTTTTATATCTAATTTATGAAAACAACTGACCTGATACCTTTTCTTAAGGTAGGTTCTTCTATATCTGGGTTGCTTTAAGGAGTGGCTTCAATCTTAGCTATCTTTCCGTTCCGTCTCGAACTGGCTTTATGTATACCTTTTAATAAACTCTTCTCGCGACGAATATATTTCCACTAGCAAAGCTACTCTCTCAATTCCCTCTTAATCAACCTCTTCTCTTCATTTCATTTCTCCCTTTTATATCTTTTTCGAACTCGCTAAACCCGAAATTATCTCGTTTGCATAAGTCACACTTTTGGCTCTCGGCGGAGATTGGTTAAAATAAATAAAATATTTAAAGATTCGAGAGAAGGTTAGTGAAACGCGTAAGCACCCGTCACAACCCCCCTCCGAGAAAAAAAGCGTGACTTATTGAAGGTCTAAACGACCTGAAAGAACTCGCTTAATTTACCTAACGTCTGAAAAACACTGAACCTGCACAAAATTTTAACTACTCTAGAATGCCTAAAAATACTGAACTTGTAGAAAGTTAACTCACGAACTTTAGAATGCCTGAAAATACTGAACTTGTAGAAAGTTTTAACTCACGAACTTTGAATGAAACACTGAATTTGCAAAATTTTAACTCTCTAAGTTAGAAACTTTAAAAACTAGCACACAGAAATGACTACTCAAAGGTACTCCACTCTAATTATGATCTTGTACAATATATCCCTACAGTGCATCCCATTCGGCGAAGATCAGGAAAAACCTTCAAGGAAAAAACCCTGACATGCACTTACTAATGCTAATAAATATAAAATTTAACATAATATCTTCTCACGACATCAAAGTTTCATCGCATCACTATGTCAGGGACTGCTCCCTGAAAAGAAACCTTGTCAATTTTTCTAAAACAGACATTAAATCCATAGAACTTTTATACAACTTCCTATTGACATAAAATATGTACATTATATTATATATACAGTTCATAACAAAATAAACCTTTATCTGGTTTCATTTCAAAAAATTCCCAATCAATCGCGCTGCGCTGTTAATGTTTTTTAGTATTCCTAATTACGCCGCGCCCAGAAACCAGACACTACTTATACATCTAATAATTACACACAAAAATATATACATTTTTACATAGAAATATTACAACAAACAATACAATAATCCACAATAAAGCCTCGTCTTAATGTGTAGCAAAACAATTGCAATTCAACAATGTTTTTCCACAATTTGGAAAAAAATTAAATACAAAAGCTTTTTCAACCATATGAAAATACACACAACGCAGCAACTTTGTAGGTTAATTTACAAAAAACAAATAGACTAGCCCACATAGAAAATACTCCGAACTGTCTGTCAGAGGAAAAATAAACAAATTAGAATATACAACCTGCTAGTCTTTAATCCAATTTGCATAGGCTTGTCTCCAACCATGCCTCGTGCTGGATACCTTCCTAGGTGTCCTCTCTGCGCTCCACCTTCTGGGTCTCCTCTTCCATTGAGTCCGTTGAAGTGATATGCTCCTGCTGAGCTTCTTTGGTTGTCAGATTGAACTTGGCTGTTGTCCATTCGACGTCGCTCCGAAGTTTATGGACAGCTCCTTTCCTGATGAGTCTGTTGTATTTGAATCTGTGATGGTCCTGGAATTGCTCTTTCAGAATTATTTTCTTCCACCTTTCTATACCGCTTCTGGAGGACGAGACGCATTGACGAGTCAACTTCTCTTGTCTCGGATACCTGGGCCTCTGGTCTCTTCTCTTTTGTATATATCTATCCAAGAGTCTGGTCTTCCTCTTTCTCTTTCCTCAGTCCAATACGGTTTTTCTTCCTGAAATTATACACATCACCCCCCGAAGAAACAGCAGACTCCGTTCGCCCACGTTTTTTCTTCTCACCTCCACTCCATCGCGTCTATTCGCAACTATATCTCTACTACCTTCTAAATTTCCTGATTTCGATCCTCTACGACAACCCCCATCACTCTCCGATTGCACCAATCTCGACTGCCATCATCCGACCTGACTGATGCCACTGCACCATGATCACTACTACTGGCACTTTCCGACTCGGCAACACTGTCTTCTCTTGATGGTAAATTCTCACCTGGTCCACATAACAAGTTATTCTTTTACCAGATTTAATATTACTAAATTATTATATTTTTTACACTCAGAACTTTAATATGGGCCCTCAAACTTTGGCATAAATTTACCCACTATTTCTTACTTGCCGAACTAACGGGTGAGTTTGAACTAATACTAGATCATCAACTTCACATACTTTCACGCCTCTTTTTATTATAATATTCGCCCACTCTCGTGCTGGCGCTTTGTATGAATTCTAGCCTCCTCAAACAACCTTTCTATGTTCCCACAAACTAAATCTGATCCATCAGTTACCAATACTAATTTTGAAAAGGTGATTAAATTTCGACCTAAAAATAATTCCGCCGTGTTTTACCCTTGTCTCATGTACTGCTGTCCTAATAGCGTATCCGAACTCTTGCAAAATTATCCCAGTTAGTGTGATTATCCGCGACAAAATCGAAATCATTTTTAAAAGAGTACGATTAACTCTTTCTGTTTGATTAGCTTGTGGACGATATACCACAGTTTTAACGTGTTTTATGTTCAACCTGCGACATACTTGCTCAAAAACTTCGGATATCATTTGGGGCCGTTGTCGGTGACTAACTTAACAGGAGCTCCATAACGCGAAATATATTCTCAAAAAATGCATTGGCAATTGCTTTAGCCGAAGCTTTCCTTAAGGAACTATTTCAACCCATTTAAAAAATTATCTGTAATTACTAAAATAAATTTATAGCGTTCTGACTAGTGCAGGTATGGCCTAAACAAATCTAAAGATACGATTTCATTCGGAAAATTCGTTACTATCGGAATTAATTGACCAGTGGTAATCCGTTTATAATTGACTTTTTGCATTGTCGCAGTGCTACATATTTATAAATGTATTTCCTCATGTACGGGAAATAACACGCGTCTTTTAATTTAAGTAGGTTTTCTTTTCTAAATGGCCTGCCATCGGCGATCATGGAATTCTCGCATAACATCTTTACGTAATGTTTTAGGTATAAATACCCTTAATTCACCTAGTGTGGTTGTATATTTTGCATATATAGCAATCCGTCTATCAATTTAAAGTCCGGGACCAATTTCTACAGACTGACTCATTAATGAACTATCGTCCGATTTTCTAAAAACCTCAAGATGTGACCCAACTCCGATCATTCTCTGTCCTCTCTCAACTTTCTCTAGACGATAATACTAACGATCTAATCACCGCACAAGACACCTTTGGTTCTCATTACTTTCTAACGGGTTTCTAGACAACATATCAGCCACTAAATTTTTGCGTACCTGGGCGATGTTCCCATTCTACATTAAATTTGCCAACTTAAGCGTCCACCTTATCATTCTAGACTACAAATTCTTTCCATTCGTTAATTTGATAAGTGCAGCATGGTCTGTTATCACTTTAACCGGCAAGGATCCGAAATACGTGCGATATTTATTTAATGCCCATATGACAGCTAAACATTCACGTTCCGTCACACTATAGTTTCTTTCTGCGCGGTTTAAAGTTCTCGAGGCAAACGCAATAGGCCTATTATTCTGTGTCAATACTTCCTACCCCACTGAGCTCGCATCCGTATAGAGTTCAAAGCTTGGGAAAAATCTGGTAATTGTAACACTGGAGCTTCTGTCAGTGCTTTCTTAATACGATCAAAGGCTTCCTGCGCTGATTCCGACCAACGGAACTTAGATTTTTTCGTTTAAATATATAAGGGTTCACACATGTCTGCGTATTCTTAATAAACTTTTGATACCAACCCGTCATTCCTAAAAATTTTGCTACTGTTTTGCAGTTTTCGGAGTTTCATTTCAATAATTGCTTTTACCTTCTCCTCATCTGTTTAACTCCTTCTTATTAATAACTAAACCCAAATAACGTAATTTTCCCTCGCGAAATGACATTTCTCACGATTCAACGTTAAACCAGCCTCCTGCAACAATCTGAATAACTTCTCGTAAGTGTCTACATGCGTTCAAAAGATGGAGATGAAATGATAACATCATCCATATAACAGTGGGTAAAACGCCCGAGAACTGCTGAGAATCATTTCAATTGCCCTTTGAAAATTGAGCTGCCCCCGAAAGGCCAAATGGCATGCGAGTAAATGCAAAAATACCATTTTTGTAACAAACGCCGTCTTATGAATATCTTTGGGTCTACTGCCATCTGAAAGTATCCGCTGCGTAAATCAAGTGATGACATAATTTCGGTGTGGAATATGATCAAATCATAATATGTAGCATATCAAATCACCCATAATCTATATGGTAGCGGATATCGCGGATATATCGTCGGTAAATCGCATTTATTTTCCTAAAACTTTTTTCGACATATACTTGCAAACCTATAAAGCTTTCTGGGTCATCTAACGCAACCACGTTTTTCTTCGACATAAAACAACTGGAGATGCGTAGGGCGATGTTGTTGGAATTATCGTTCCATCGTTCAACATCTTCTTAACATGGAGTTAATGATACCCTGTTTGACCCTGTCATAGCGATAAGGTCTCGAAAAAAACAGGAGGATTATCACCCGTGTCAATTTCATGACAAAAACACATGTGTCAGACCAGCTTAAGTGAAAACAACCCATGAAATTCCTTAAACAAAAATCTGCAATTTCCTTTTTGTCTGCATTAACTTACGTTTGATAAATCTATCTGAACCGGTTCGTCCGAAAATTGCCACTTTTTCAATTTGCGAATCCGGAATGATAACGATTTTGAAAGAAAGTCCAAACTAATCTTGCAATGTGACATAAATCAATACCTAGGATGCATGGATATTGCATCTCAGCAATCACATGAAAATTTCCACAACTTCGAAAATTCTCTATTTTAATTCTTAACTCAACTGTGCCTAAATTTCTGCATTGTGACCCTTGAGCTGTAACTACTTCAGCTAACGATTTCTTAATAGGACAAAAGAAAAATATGATCGGTATGTTTTTTCTGAAATAAATGACTTTTCCGCACCTGTATCCCAGAGCGCTTTTAGAAAAGTATCATGCAAAGAATCGCACATACGGAAGATCAACTGGTGATAATCGTAATGAATTAAGTTTAATTCTATTAGAGGATCTCTTTCAACACGATCTCTTAGAAAGTTTAAATTGCATTTCTCTGCCTCCGCTGTTGCAATCAAACACGCCTCCAATTCTGCTTTGCTGAATCATCACTAGGACCCTTAATAACCACCATCCTACGTTCTGATACCGTCTGTTCACTGATTTGCCATTGTAGCATTTCCTCCCTCGAATCCTTGATTTGATAATTATGACGAGAAAAATTATTCGCACCCCTGCCTAGTCCTCTTGATCATTTTGACTATTTCCGACCCCAGTATCTCTCCAATTTCTATTATTCCTTCTCTCCTCAGGATTCCTACTCATATCCCAACTTCGTCTAAGCAAAATATTACTCGAACCCTGTTTTCCCTGCAGCTATGACGTTCCTCATACCGGTCTACCAACTCTACCAACTGAGCTTTCGTGTGGGTTTCGAACTTCTAAATAATCCATTATTTGGGTTCTAGTCGCATTACTATGTGATCGACCAATTTTATCTCATCATAATTCAAATTTAAAGCTTATAATTTTTAATAGCTGAAAAATAAAGTCTGACGGGGCTTGACCTCTCCGTTTTCGATGAAAAAAACTGAGCCTCTAGCTCTGATTATTCCGTACACAGAAAACCATCTGACAATTTCTTTTTAAGCTTGCAAATGCAGTGCTTCTTCATTTACACACTCGAACCCAATAACGTCAAACCAGTCTAACGCTCTCCCAATTAAATGACCTTTAAATACGCACATGATAGATTCGCCGTATTTCATAGTAGGCTATGTTGTCTCTATATTAGAAATAAACTCCAGACACATTTTCTTACCCGAAAAAAATTCAATATCCTGCACTTGCTCTTAATTCCGATATTCGGTTGGCGCCAGTGTCGTAGCCTTCACTACCCTATGATTATAACTCCCCTTGCGTATTATCTAAATCTGGTATGGGATTCATGATTAATGACTACTTATTTAATAAATCAATAATTATTGACCTTTCTTAATAGAAAATACACAAATATTATTCAAACTTAAGATCAACAAATACAGTGGAGGCGAGAAGAATCGATTATGAACGACGGAATACTAACTGAAACCACGGAGAATAACCATACAATCAAACTACGCTTTTATATCTAATTTATGAAAACAACTGACCTGATACCTTTTTTAAGGTGGTTCTTCTATATCTGGTTGCTTTAAGGAGCGGCTTCAATCTTAGCTATCTTTCCGTTCCGTCCGAACTGGCTTTATGTATACTTTTATAAACTCTTCTCCGACGAATATATTTCCACTAGCAAAACTACTCTCTCAATTCCCTCTTAATCAACCTCTCTCTTCATTCATTTCTCCCTTTTATATCTTTTTCGAACTCGCTAAACCCGAAATTATCTCGTTTGCATAAGTCACACTTTTGGCTCTCGGCGGAGATTGGTTAAAATAAATAAAATATTTAAAGATTCGAGAGAAGTTAGTGAAACGCGTAAGCACCCGTCACAATTGATAAAATTAAACTTTATTTCTGAAAAAGTTTTTAAGATTTCTTACGTCGTGTTACTTTGATTTAAACTCGATACGAATCAACTATACTATTTTTCTAAA
>BMAO01014458.1:0-67681 GCA_019973975.1 Trichonephila clavata | reverse complement strand
AAAAAGTAACAGTACATTCGGCAGTTGCTCAACAATGAGTATTATCTCATTTTTGGCATCATTGGAATCCTACCTTTTAACCACAGTGATAAAGCATTATAATTATTTGATCTGATCCAAGTATATTTAATTTTTTTGTATTTAAAATCAAAACTCAAAGTTGAATTCAACTGAATGTGCAACATTCAAATTTTTTTAAACCTAAGTTTCTCTTAAATTCTTTCAATTAATCACTCACTCATATGCATTAATGCCTGGAT
Organism: Trichonephila clavata; assembly: GCA_019973975.1. Classification (NCBI taxonomy): domain Eukaryota; kingdom Metazoa; phylum Arthropoda; class Arachnida; order Araneae; family Nephilidae; genus Trichonephila; species Trichonephila clavata. Next base: position 67,421 of record BMAO01014458.1, on the reverse strand, counting down.
TTTGTTCAGGAATTTTAATAACACTAGGACAGTGGGAGAGGATGAATGAATTGCAAATATCAGCAGTTGCTTCGAGTCTTTATGTTTTACAAATTAAAATTTCCTGATATTCAATGCTTGCTAACACTCTGCTTTAAATTTCTTTTGAGCATGTCAAGACAGACATATTTATTCATAATACTATTAATAAAATGTAAGTTCCCGAAACGAGAGCTTGCCATGCATTCCCAGACAATTTGGTTACCCCCTCCGTATTTGACACTAAGCCGTAAATTGTTCGCAAGCATGGTTGTGTTTGATTTCGAACAATCTTTTTGCTTGATATCCGATCCGAAACTGTTATGTTTGCTTTCCTCAACAAAAATTACATTTTCTCACCATTCCGTTGGCTGTCTTACATACATTTTAGCGTATTTCAACCTAACTTGTGTTTTGGCTTTGCTGATGTAGGACCTTCTTTAAAGTACTCTGGCATGATACTTATATTTTCTGAAAACCGTTTTGACAGTTTCAGGACTTACTCATTATCCGAACACTTTTACATTGCAAGGTCAATTTTACTGCACTAGTTTTTTAATTAATGTGTACTTTTGTCTCACAATTCTTTTCTCTTCACGTTCATAAACTATCTTCGGATGCCCTGATCTTTGCTTGCTTTCAACACTATTTGTTTTCTTGAACTTGTCAATGATGTTAGAAGCAGTAGACTTAAGCAATTTCAAGATTTTTAATATACAGCAAACTGATTTCCTCTCTTTCCGTAAGGCTTATTACGAGGCTTCGCAAAACAACCTATATAACTTTATTTCTCGGAATTTTTTCTATAAAGAATCATATCTGTTGGAACGTTTATACTTAAACCTTTAGTCTAAAAAAGTGGCATGAAATTAAATTATAATGATGCGTTGTATATTTTGTAAATTTCTCACTTCAAAAGGCCCGAATACTTTTTTGACTCCAGCGTGCGTTTGAATTATTCTTGAGGAGCTAGATCAATTTATAATTAAATATTACTAATAGAATTTTCAAAATATAGTACAAAAAAGTGTTCATGACTTTTCTTAAAACATTTTGTTTTAATGTACAAAAATATTTTGATAAATGGCTTGGCCAAGTGCCGCAACAATTTTCATTGAATTTATGTATGTTTTGAACAACGAATGAATTACAGGGGTAAAATCTTCTAATAAGGATCATTATCAAAATTATTCTTCAAGAATTTGCAAATTATTTTCTAATCATATATTTCTTTTTTACTTTGAAAGAATCTTCTGTTTATCTAAAGTTATAAAGCAATGATTTTTTTGTGCAAAACTAGACCTTAACTGTTCTACCATAATGCTTGCTTCTTTAATTAGAATTATGTTTTATAAAACTATTATTATTAACTTACTAGTCGAAGTATATACACACACGCGCGCGCACGTGGCTGTTCTTTCATAATACTATGTTAGGTTTAACTCATTCTTATACTATGAAAATACATAAAAATCTTCAAACTTGTCGAGATTTCGATTGTTTGATCAGATGCTCTTTTTTTCGTTACCGCCCGTTGAAATCGTAATCATTTACAAAAAAATTACAGCATTTTCAAAACTTTTAATAAGGTTTCTAATTCAATTAAAAACTTTAACTAACCATTTCCTCTAATTAGTTTTTAGTTAATTAATATCGCAGTATATGTATGACTCAAAGTGCTGCAACTGTATAACCCCACGTGATGCAATAAGTCATGTATTGAAATTTACTTACATCCGTAAGCCAAAGCTTATACTTTCAACCTCTGCGACCCAATTTTCAATCACACCCCCCCCCCCGCCTTCCTTACAGTTACAATGTAATGAATTCAATAATAAAGTACTTTGAAAGTAAAATTATAATACCGCTTTAAATATAAACCGTACACAAAATTATCAGGATAAGTATTAAATTTTGTATGTAATGTTATACATGACAAACCCTTGGAATCATTGGTAATGATTAATATTGTTCTTAACGTAGAGTTGTTAAATGGATTATGAAATACACTGATCAGTACTGATACCTTTATAAGTGTATTATGTCAGTTTAAATGTATATTTTGTTTCTTATTAATTCAAAATGTATTTTGTTTTGCTATCATTCAATAAATTATTTTTTTTAAACTTGTCTTTGATTTTTGTGCCCTCCCCCCTTCTTAGTGATATCCCGCCCCCCGAGGCAGCGAGCTCCAAAGTTTGAGAAACACCACAGTAAAACATTACATTGGTGAATATTATTTGAATTACCCAGAAGTTCTAAGCATATTCCTTCGATTTTCTGAATTGCTAATAAGCATTGCAAAATTCCATAGATTGATTTTTAAAAACTTGTTTTTAAAAATTTTCAGATATTCGTTTTTTTTAAATAATTCTCTGAAAAAAGGTATCCTGAATTTTTTTTTCAATAACATTTTAAATTAAATTGAAAAATCAACTGCTAAGTAAAGCTACTTTTTAAATTATATCTCAATCTATTATTTGTAACAATAAGTAACCATTTTCATATGAAAAACCTGTTATGTATGTAATTTCGAAAATTTGGAAAAATATTAATCATTAATAAATGAAACAATAATTGTAATGTAGTCCAACTAGAATACTAGAAAAAAATGGTTTTCTTTTAAAAAAAGAGAACAATTTTTTTTATAAATATCCACAATAATATTATAGTGTCAAATATCCGAATGTATGAAATAGGATTTACACTTACGTGATAAAATAGCTTATAAATGTTACTGTAGAATTGTTGGAAAATGTAGAAATGACTTTCTTCTTTTTATAACAGTTCACTTTCAAGGTCTATTTATTCTTCTTGGTTTCTCACTTGTTCGTGGTTTTTTCTTTCTAGAGCTTGCTGGTATTTAGCTTCCAATTATTTTGCTGTGGTTCTGAAATGAGATGTGTTTCATATGAAACAATATGCTTTTAAACAGTATATGTGTTCACAACAATATATTCAAGAAGGCACATTATAAATAATAAAGAAAAGCACATAACAGATGATATTTTCAAATAAAAAAGTAACAATACACTCGACAGCTACTCAACAATGAGTTTTTTTTAAATTGCTTTCATCATCAGAACCCCGTCACTCTAAACCACAATGATAAAGCACTATACTTATTTGGTTTTCTCCAAGTTGTTCGTCTTCTTAGTATTAAATATCAGCATTTAAAAGTTGAATTCAACTGAGTGTGCCAGATTCAAATTTTTGTAAACCTCAATTGCTCATCAACTCTTTCAATTAAACATTGAATTTAATTTTGAAGTCGAAAGAGGAAAACTTCACCCTAGTGGGCAGTTCCTCGTTGTATATTGTCACAACACTCGTCTTTGATTTAGATCTGCTTTTTAGAGGCAAGTGTGATTCATCCTGATAATGAAAAAAACTTTTCGATGATAAAATATTGGTAATAATTTAGGACAAATATCAATTCCTTATCCCCAACATCTTTCTGAAAATAAGTTTGTGCATTTACCTAACCTTCGATTTGTAAATACTTTGTTCAGAGTATCTGACTTTTTGGAGTACCTATTAATTTTCTTTTCAGGATACCAATATTTTTTGCTGAGTTTGGATCTTAATAATCTGCAAATGTAATTGGGTGGACCTGTCCAAGCAGCAATAGAAGGATTTGAAATAACTGACGAAAATTACGATATTTCTTTATTTGGATCGAAAGATTTTATCATTCAAAACCATTGTAGTGAAATGTTGAATTTAGTAGCTAACTTGATATCGGGGTGCTACGTAGCCAGTTATGCATGTTGGCAAACAGATGTGGCTGATAACATTACAATATTGATATATTTTTATTGGGTGGCTATGGGGTTGTCATAGGGATGACGTATATTAAACAAGTATTCCTTTAATTGTTTTTTTTCGAGGTAACTCTATTAATTTAAGACGATTTTATAATTCGATTTTTTTTTAAAAAAATTAACCAATTTCATTGAAATCGAGATTAAATTCAACTGAATGAAAACGATTGAAACTTTTGTAAGTTTCCAATCTATGTCGACTAATGTAAACGAAATTTCATTAGACAGTTACTGGATGTAGACTGCTTCAACACTCTTCTATGATTTGAATCTGAATTCTGAGGGGTATATTTGCTTTGATCTGAGAATAAATTGTTGAGGTTAAAGCAGGTAAAAATTTAAGCCAGATAGGAGTTTCTATTGCCAGATAGGGAGTTCCTCATTCCCAACTTTTTTCTAAAACTTAATTTGTGCAGTTACTTAATCTTTCGATTTATTATTACGTTTGGTAAGAATATTCTGTAGAGGAATTTTCTGAGTACTCTTAAAGTTTCTACACGAAACCGAAAATCTCTCCATAATTCCGTAAGCCTATACGGGTAGAGCAGGGCAATTAAACTAATTTTTAGACGAGACTTGGTGTAATAGTATTACTCCATTAGGGTGTTCATCCTTTAATGTATTAGCGTCGAATGACCAATCAATGGTGGAAGACTATCCATCAAAATTCATGCTTAGCTTTTATAAAATTATGTTTTAGTTGTGTCAAGGGAAAACATGGCAGAACTAGTTGTGCACCTACTTTCTACGTGCACGGATAAGGTTCGAATCGTGTGAAAAAATTTTTCCCAATTAATTTAATTATTTTTAAATTTAATTTTTTTAAAAAAATGACTTATGAAATATTTTATATAATTAAAAATTAATTAAGGTGATATGGTACCCTAAAAATCATTCCTCCATCGAAAAACTTTTTATTAACTTATTTGATACTTCAAATATTTATTAACATATCTGCGAAATTTCATAGCTTTACCTACATTTTTTATCAAGTTATGGAGCAATATTTGATGCTGGACTGAAACTACCACTCCCACATTTCAGATTATCTTTTAGTAAATAGCCTGATAAAAATTAGTTAATTATTTTTCTAAATCGTGTAAAAGAGACTGATATTATATATGCAGTAACAAATCAATTCAAGAAAGAATTGTGCAATTAATGCAAAAATTGTAGTTTGTGGATTGTTTATTGAAGAACAAATGAATTTTTGGTCAAGATTTGAAAGTTGTGCGTGGTTTTTATGATATTATTATAAATGGAATTAAAACTTCAAAACGGATTATCCTAAAGCGTAAATATTAAATTTCATTTTGATAACTCAGATAATTAAAAATCTAATTCTAAAAAAATAGAAAAACTCTCCAATTTTTATACATTTGTTTTTGGTGATATATGTAAATCCCATGTGTGTGTGAAACTCAACAATTTTATTATAAATATTTTAAGATATCTATTTAAACAAATGCACATATGCAGTTTTTAGATTTTGATATATTTTACCTCTAAATTGCTATTTGATTTTGCTTTCATACCTACTCCATATTTATCATGCGAAGGCTTTTAAAATCAAGAAATAAAAAAAAAAGGCATAAACATCTTTTGTACATGTTGTGCATTAGCTCTCAGTATCGAATTAGCTCTGAAGTGTGTGTACTTATTTTTTTATAATTATTAAGATAAAGTTTTATGAAATATTGACCTTTCATTCGTTTTATTCTATATATTCATAATGGCAGTATACTGTTTTATTGCTCTACATTTGTGCCATTTTTTATGGTAAGTAGTTTTAAATAAGATAATTAACATTTCATAAAAGTTTCAGACTATTCGATGAAAATTATATTATGCAATTCTTGGAATGAAAATTTTAAAATCATTTTTCTCATTGTCTCATTATTTGTACATATACTGTTATTCAAAACCCTAAGGCGTTTTTGATAATTGAAGTATGGGTTTGAAATTTTTTATACATGTTCTGAAATGTATGTTTTGTAAAAGTAAGCATGGAATTAGCAGTAACATGTTTAGTACTTTTTCTAAAAAATTTCAGAATCAAAATTAATGCTTTTTGAGAATTTTTGAAAGTTTAAATAGAAAAAAATTAATAAAAAATTAAAGAGCAGCAGCAGAAAAAACACATGCACAGTTTTATGTAGTATATTATAAGGTACTTGGAAAAAACATTTTGAAAAAAAAGACCCATATTTAAAAAAGCCTTAGGGATTTTGAAAATGTTTAAAATTTCAATATATTTAAAATTTACAAATATTGTGCAACATATTAAAATTTTTGCATGGAATTATTATTAAATATGAACCTTTATAAAATACAAATAAAATCAAATGTCAAATATTAAAAAAAATGTGAAGAAGGTACCAATCGCCTAAAATAAATAATAAATAAAAAATACATATATTATTTTTATTGTATTAATTATATAATATTTAACTTAATAATAATGTAATATACTTTATAGATTGCGTTGTATTATATATAATACTTTATTTAAACTACATTGCATTCTTAATTATAAAACTATTTGTAAGTAATTGTTACATAAAATATCATATATTTATTTAGTTACAGTAATTATTTTACTTTATAAAATACAAAAAACGAAAAATATCATTTAATATGTAAAAAAAAATTAATTAAAAATAATTAAATAATTTGGGGAAAAAATCATCGCGCAATTCAAATGCTATCCTTCCGCGTAGAAATCAGGTACACTACCAACGTTACCATTGCATCCCCAGAGACAGTTAAAACTTAATTATATAAAAGCTAAGCATGTATTTCGAAAATTATATTCTTCTAATTGACTGGCCATTCGTCGCTAATACATTGAGTGTTGAACACCCTAAATAAGTACAACTATTACTCCAAGTCTCATATCATAAGGAACTTCCTTAGTCATGCCCTTCCTCTGTTAGTTCTTTACAGAGTGTTAAGCTACTCCCAACAGCGAAAGAAGGATTTGAAATTATTGAAGAAGTTATTAGAGTATCTAAAAAATTCTACTGCAACGCTTTGGATTGAAATATTTAATATATAATTCAAGATATATTAATAAAAACTTCTTAATATAGATTTAGAGCTTAAAAAAGGATATCTTAAAATTTGGAAAAAATGATGAAATCGAAACTAATTTAAGCAGTTTCTTTGAGGTTTAAATCGGATATTGATGGTCTTATGCTCACTGTGATAAAAAACAGGAACGCGTACCTACTGCCGCATTAGTCATATCAATGATACGACCTGACATAGAGGAGCAAAAAATTGTAAATTTTATAAATAGTTTTATTAACAGAGGTCCCATTTACGTTTATAAAATCGCCTGTCACCGGCTTCAAAATCATAAGTATTTCCATTAAATCAACTTCTGTTACCATGATTATAAACTTTTAAGAAAAAATTATTTTCTACAGAAAATAATGAGAAGGCAAGTGTTGACACAAACTCAAAAAGAGGTATAGAAAACTCCTATGCAATGCGTCTCATGAAAAAGATTGTTTGAAGAAAAATACAGAAAACATTTAGAATAGGAATATCCATTCAAAATATTATTTATTTTAAATGGAAACAACCATTCGTCTGTTTGACTGTAGATCAAGGGTTTTCGAAAGAAAAAAAGAAATATACATATTAAAATAATATTTAAAGTAGATCAATATGTTAAAGATACTCTAAGGAAAGACAACTAAAGAAAAATACTGTATTTGTATGTGATTTTTTACATAATATAAATGGAATTTACTCATTAACAGCCTTAAATTCTGCTCCAGGTTTCCTCTATTCTATCATTGCATTTAGTAACTACGATATGTGTATGCATATTTTTACACAAACTGTGAAAGTCTAAAAATATTAAAAATTATCAGTATTCGTATTTTAAATTTTGCGTTTAATTGGTTTTACGCTTTTTCTTGCTACAAACATTGATATATATTTTTCACTTCAATGCATTGTTCTGAATAATGTTACTATTTGTTTTAGTGAGAGAAATTCTGTGTATTCTCTGCATCCGAAGATTTAAGAACTTTTTCTGATTTAATTTGTACCATCGATATTGTTGGTATATCGATAAGTTGCACCTACTCGTTCAATACTCTTTTCATTTGTACATTCATGCCATTTTTTTCTCTTGTGTGAAGGTTTTTTTTTTAATGTGTTAGATTTCCTAATAGACGGTATTTTTTAAATTACAAGTGGAGAGAGGGGCTTTATTGTTTAGTTTTTAATACTTTTGTCTAAATCCTACTCATACCATTCCATTTTGTTCTCAAAAACATTGCACAAAAATTTTTTGAAGTAGCCAGGGCACCAAACAAAAAATGTTCATAATCTGGTGTGTAGTACGAATGGAGGAACACATTTTAAATTATTTTATTATATTAGAATAAATTACAGGAAATTAGTAAAAAAAATGGTTAGAGGTGAATTTTTTTTAAGTTTTCCTCGCAGAAGATATGACTTATTTTGGAAAATATTGCCTAGAAAGGAGAGTGCAAGGTCTTGGGTTCACTAATTAAGTTCAAATTTTGTAGGGTGGTAGATTTTTTCCCCCTGTTGATGAAAATATATGGTTATAGTGGCCATTACTCAATATTTGTTTTTACGTATTTGTTATTGAAAATGCAATGTAATGGCTTACGCCTGTTCTCTCGCAAACGATTACACGCAATGGGTTTAAATCGTTGTTCTTTGACGTTAGAAGTCGGATTTCAGTCCGTGGGGATGGAAGGACGTTTTAAAATTTTATATCGATTTTTAAATATAAGAGTACATAATGGAGCTAAGAAAAATTGAAAATAAATTGCTTTAATGACTAAAAACTTTTTAAGAGTTCTATTTGTATTTATCTCTCGTATAAGTAGAGAACAATATTTATTACAAAACTATTAAGGAATTTAGCAATTACAGGAAAAATCCCTTTATCTGGTAGTTAATTGTCCCTGCAAACAACTTGAGAAATAAAACAATAAAGAAAAATCTCAGATTAATAGAATTAGTATAAAAATATGACTAGCTTCTTAACCCTCATTGTCATTACAATGTTAATTTTGAAAAGCCTCTCGCATACATCAATTAATGTTTTATTGTTGCATAGGCATGTTCAATTGTAAATATATAGAAACATTATGATTTAACGCCCCTATAACCATATATCTTCATCAAAACCGGGAATGAAATCTACCAATTTATAAAATTTGAAGTAATTCCGTCACCCCAAGACCTGGTATTCTCCTTGTCCATACTTGCAGTAATGCAAACTCCATAGACAATATGAGTCTGTGTTGAATACATATTTATAAATTTCTTTTTGATTTTGACTCGTAAAATCCTTGAGTTTGTTTCGGAGAACTCCAAGGTGTTAGGAACACATTTTGGAGCTTTTAAAATAAATCGAGTAACGCATAAATGTTGTCTTAACATATGACAATAAACTAACATTTTAAATAATTATGTATTAAATTGTTCACCGCTTCTCGTAAATAAGACATTTCAATGCCGAAAATGAGAAGAAATCGTAATTCATATAGACATATCATATCTACTATTTTGAAGTCCAAAAAATGTTGTTAACCTATAATAACGTTTTGGAAAGTCAAGTCGCCTTCGTTAATATGTCGCTGTGATGAATATAAAAATATAATTACTATGTACAAGCTATCATTTTTTGGTATGCTTAACCTGTTTTTCTTCGTTATTTGAAATCATAGGCCCTATTTCTAAAGCCCTACAACAGAAAAAATGGGCCTACATAAACCTAGGATTCAGTAGAATCTTCTGACAAGAGTGTAAACAATAAGACATCAATATTCACTTTCAGCTTTTTACTAAATGAGTCCAGAGTTCTAGCAAAAGAATGAGGTGCTTTAAAAATAAACGGCAAAAGAAAAAAAAAACTTTTTTCTCATAAATCATCAATGTAGTCGTATTTTCCAAATTTTATAAGCGGATAAATTCTTAATCTTTTCAAGCAAGAAGTAAAGAAAGACATTAAAATGCAATACTTATGAAAAGCTCTACAACATTATATGCAATAACATACAATATATTTAAAAAGCTGTTTAACATCTTAACTATAGAAAATCTATTCTATCAAGATATCACAGAAGTACCATTAATTTTAATATTTTCACCTCCATTTCTTAGGATATTATAATAGCATACTTTCTATTTTTGATCCTTCTGATCACAACTACAACAGCAGAAAAAGAGGTATTTCTTAACGAAAATGTATATTAGAACCTCCGTAGGACAGGATTGGTTATCTAACATAGTCATGTAATCAAGAAAAAAAGAACTAGAAAACTGAAAATCATCCTGTGCTATTTTATTATGAATGTGCGCGTTTGCCGAAAGAAAATTTGAGGGAAAAGCCAACTAAACGATTCTATAAGTGCAAATCCTAAAGTAATAAATCTTTTTATTGCGTGCGTCCGTGTATATTTACCTTTACTCTATAAAATAACTTTTATTAATGCAAATTCTTATTTATTTTCTCTAGGATTAGCTTTGCCACGGCTAAAGGCTCACTAATTCGAGAAAATGTCTCCTTTCGGAAACAACTTGTGAGATATTTATACAAACTTTTCCTGTTATCTGGACTATTGGAACGTATGAAAATGCTACAGAAGTATGCTGCAACAGCTGAAATCTATATTTATAATTGTGTAACAATTTAATGGATTTTACAACTTTTGCCCGGGTAGTATAATTGTTGTTATGATTTCTCAAATATAGTTTAAAGTATCAAAATATTTTCTTACAACTTACTTAAACTTAAAGAAACTGGAGCAAAACTTACGTAGAGATAGTGTGATGACTGATTGTTTTGTGTAAATCAGAAAAAACTGTAGATGATTTGATTTGCTCGGTGACGACTGTTTTTAAAATGATAAAAAACGTATACTAATATTATTAATTTAATTGAAACAATAAAACTACTACAATATAATTGATGGAGCAAAGGCAGAATGAATTTAATATTTTTAGATAGAGCACATTTGTAGGTTTGCAAAATTTTATAACACAGTGTCGCTGTTTTCATATGATACAGTCTGTCAAAAAAGTATTGGGACACAAAATCAGTTTATAGATTAAAAAAGTAATATTTCACTGAAACATACAAATAAAACCAATATAAAGGAATACATTTTATTTTGGCAAGTACAAATAATAATTCGAACAAAAAAGTCATTCATTAATATAATTAGGATTGGAAATTAAAAAAATCGAGTTAAAAAACTTGATCGAAAAGGTATTAGGGCACTACCCCCTACCCCCAAAAAATACTTCAAACATAGGAATTTATATCTTTTTGGACCGCCCTTGCTTTTTTTGAACTCTCGAAGTAACATGCATTGGATCAATTTTTTGTGAAACGATCTATCGATTTTGGTACACTCTTCGACCAAATATTTTATTGTCCTACTTGTTAAAAAATTGGTGTTCATATAGTTTTTGCTGCAAATAATACCTCTAATGTTTAATGGGATTAAGGTGTGGACTTTGTGCAGGAGACTTATTAACACTAGGACAGTGGTAGAGGACTCATAACTTGCAGATATCTGCGGTATGTTCCAGTCAAAATCTTGGTACAATTTAAATGACCTGAGAATCCCAGCTTGCTCACACTTTGCTTTACGTTTCTGCTGCGAATCTTAATATAGACATATTTATTTACTATATCATAAATAAAATATAAGTTCCCGACACCAGAGCTTGCCATACATCCCCAGACAATTTGGTTAATATTTTGATATTTGACAATAGGCCGTAAATTTTTGGCATGCATTGCTGTATTTGATTTCGAACAATCGTTTTGCATGATATCCGATCCAAAACTTTTATATTTGCTTTCATCAACTAAAAATTACATTTTCCTAACATTCCATCGGATGTCTTACATAAATTTTAGCAAATACCTACCTAGCTTGTGTTTTTGCTTTGCTGATGTAGGGATTTCTTTGCAACACTCTGCCAAGATACTTATATTTTCTTTAAAAATTTCTGACAATTTCAGAATTTAAAGATTTTTCGAACCTATTTTTACATTGCAAGGTCAATTTTATTAAACTATTTCTTGTATTAGTGTGTATTTGTCTCACAATCCACTTCTCTTCACGAACATTAATTATCTTTGGACACCCTGATATTTTCTTGTTTTCAATACTGTTTGCTTACTTGAACCTGTCAATGAGGTTAGAAACAGTAGACTTAATCAATTTCCAGATTTTTTTTGTTCTACGGATTGTGATTTCCACACTTTCCAGTAGCGTATTACGAGATTTTGCGGACGATTCGATATATCATTGTTTCTCGCCATTTTTTCTATAAATAATCATATCTGTTGTATGCGAAACGTTTATGTTTAAACTTCTGATCTAAAATTGGTGTGAAGTAAAATTCTATTGATGTTCTGTATATTTGTGAAATTTCTCATTTGAAAAGTGTCCGAATACTTTTTAACACCTACATGCATTTGAACTATATTTGGGAATCTAGATCAATTTGTAATTCTAAATTACTAATAAAATTTTAAAAATATACTACATAGCAAATGTTATAGACTTTTCTTAAATCAATTTGTTTTAATCTAATAAATATTTTTATAAATGGCTTAACATTTATGCATGTCAAATGTCCCAATGAGTGAATATTAACGTCGCACTGATTAGCAACACGAGGGCTTTTGGCGACGGTCCACGTAATTTTGAACCATTGTCAAGTGACGCGGACGAAACCTGAGCTGGCACCCCCTCTCCTAACTACCACACCACACCAACGGGAGGACGTTTGAGCTCTCGACAGATTTAACGTGCATCGCTTCCCATACACGGCGGATCTTTTGTGGTACTGGGATCGAACTCATGACATGCTAGCCATGATCCGATGCCTAGACCACTTGGCCACCGCGGCCCCAAGTGTCCCAATATCTTTAAGTATCTGTACGTATGTATTCAACAACGAATGAATTCAGTTGTAAAATCTTCTAATGAGGATGATTATCAAAACTTATGCTCCAAAAGTTGCACTTTATTTTCTAATTATATAATTAGTTTGTTTTTTTACCTTGAAAGAATCTTTAGTTTATCTATAGTAATAAAGCAAAGATTTTTTTCGCTGCATCAGACTTATAAATTCTACCGTATTGCTTGCTTCTGACTCTTTAATAAGAATTATGGTTTATAAACATATCATTATTAATTTATTAGTTGAAGTATACGCTTGGACGTCCTTTAATAATAGCCATATTAAGCTAAACTGTTTCTTATACTATGAACATACATAAAAATTTTCAAACTTGTCGAGATTGAAGTTATTTGTTCACATGTATTTTTTTTTTTTTTTGTTACTGCTTTTCGAAAACGTAATATTTTACAAAATTACAACATTTTCAAAACGTTTGTAAGGTTTCTAATTCTATTAAATTTTTTTAACTAACTCTTTTTCGAATTCAAATTGCAGAGATCTTCAAAGAATTAAGCTAAATACTTTGATAATAAAAACATATATTTTAAGTGAAAAATATACTAAGAATTATAAGTGGGGTATTTTACTGTTTTAGGAACACTGCTGTAAAACGTTCTATTCATGAAAACTCTTTGAATTACCCAGAAGAGAGGATGGGTGTATGAACCGTATTCTTTTGATTTTCTGCTTTTTTAATAACCGTTCTACAATTCCATAGTTTGAGTTTCCGAAACGTGTATTATTAAAATATATATTGCTTTTTTAAATATTTCTTTTTTTTAAAAAAAAGGTCTCCTGATTTTTATATTATCAATAACTTTTTTAATCAAAATAAAAAGTCTACTGTGAGCAATGCTATTTTTTAAATTATATCTCAACCCTTCATTAGTAACAGTAAATAACCATTTTCATATGTAAAATCAATTAGGTATGTAATTTCGAAAATTTCAGAAAAAATGGATCGTTAATAAATAAAACAATAAATGTAAAGTAATTCAATCAGAATATTAGAAATAATATGTTTTTCTTTAAAAAAAAGGTATGATATCTTATACAAATATCCAGATTAATATTAGCGTGCCAAGTATCCAAATGTATAAAATAGGATTTACACTTACGTTTTAGTATAGATTGTAAATGTTCTGTAGAATTGTTAGAATAGGTAGAACTGTCTTTCCTTTTTTTAATAACAGTTCTCTTTCAACGTCTATTGAGCTTTACTTCACGGTTTTTCACTTTTTTGCTGTTTTATTCTTTCTAGAACTTGCTGATATTTCGCTTCTAATTATTTTGCTGTGGTTCTGAAAGAGATATGTTTCAAGTGAAACAATATGCTTTTTAACAGTATATGTGTTGACAACAATATCTAAAAGCAGGCGCATTATAAATAACAAAGAAAAGATCGTAACAAAGGATGTTTCCAAAAAAATTAACAATACATTCGTCAGCTAACCAAAAATGAGTATTTTCGCATTTTTGTCATCCTCGTAATCCTCACTTTAATCCACAATGATAAAGCATTATATTTATTTGGTTTGATCCAAGTATATTCGTCTTTTTTGTATTAAATATCAAGATTAAAAGTTGAATTTAACTGAATGTGCAAGATTCAAATTTTTGCAAACCTCAGATTCCCTTAAACTCTTTCATTGAAACATTCAATTTTGTTTTTTAGTCGAATGATGTAAACTTCATCCGAGTAGGCACTTCCTCGCTGTATAATGCCACACCACTCTCCTTTGATTTGGATCTGAAATCTAAAGGGCGTGTTTGCTTTGTACTGAGAATAAAAAAAATTTGATGAAAATATTGGTAATAATTTAGGATAAATATAAGTTCCTTATCCCCAATTTCTTTCTGAACATAAGTCTGTGCATTTACCTAACCTTCTATTTGTAAATACTTTGATCTGAGTACTCAGTATCTGACTTTTTGGAATGTCTTTTAATTATCTTTCCATGATAAAGAATTCTTTCTCTGAAATCGGATTTTAACCCACTGTAAAGTAATTTGGGTGGACCTGCCTAAGCAGCAATAGAAAGATTTGAAATCACTGACAAAAATTTTGATATTTCCTCAAGCTCTCTAAAGCAACCTTTTGGATCGAAAGATTTTATCATTCAACATCATCGTCGTAAAGGTTTGATTTTAGGAACTAATTTGATACCGGAGTGTTATGCACCAAGTTTTTTATGTTCGCCAAGAGATAGCTGATAACATTACAATATTATTCTATTTCTATGGGGTGGTCAAGGGGTTGTCATTGGGATAACGTACATTATCCAAGTAGTTCATTTTTATTGATTTTTTTTTCTCGCGGTAACCCTATTAATTTCAGAAGATTTTATTATTCGATTTCTTTTCAAGCTTATTCATTTAAATCATTCTATTGTTATATTACGTGTTACTGCTTCAGTCTCCTGTTGTATTTTGTGCTATTTTCGAATATAGATATTTCTAATGTCATTGGTGAGTACCATGATATTTTTTTAAAGAATATGAGGGCTGTGATTTTAATTACTGTTGTAAGTTGGTATTCCCACATTATTTTTAGTTTTAAATAATTCATTTTTAAACCTGCCCCATTCGAGATGAAATTTCAAAAAGGAACTCGCAGTTTTTGAAATATTGCTATTTATTAGCAAAAATTGATCTTCATTATTGATTAATTTTGATATATAATGTAATCAGTTTATGCATAATAAGATATAATTATATAGCTCAAATATTATTACGGAATTATACATGATTTTAATACATAAAAATTATTATAAAATTTTAAGGATTATTTTTTTATTTTACCCTAATTTTTATTATATTATTTTGATATTAACTACTAATTGAAATTGGTCATTTTCAATGCATTCCTATATTCTTACTTTGATATATATTTGAAAACAGTTTTTTTTTTAAAATTATCTTTCCAAAAGATTTGTTTCAGCTGAGCCACCATCATATATTTTCTATTGCTTCAGCAACAACATATCACTCTATTATCAAATTAGTTCCAAAATTAGCTGCAGAATGTAAAATAAATGACATTTTAAAAGTAAGAAAACTTTTCGATGAAGTCGAATCTAATCTATTTAGTTGGTCATCTTTGGAATTTAAATAGAATATACTTATACTCAATGTGATACATCTAAAAGTAATTCTTGCAGTTTAAAACACGCGAAAAGATAACGCGTGTATGATTCTTTTTAAGCAGATATTTTGTACTGCTTAAAAAGATTAGACTTTATATTTTTGAATATAAAGTCTAATTAGAAGGAATTTACATACAGCGCTTGAGCGTAGATTCTTGGATCGTAATCCCGATTCTGGCTAACCAGATCTTCCTAAAATCACCTTTTAGAGAATGGAAAAAAACCGAGATCTGATTCATTCCATTACTGATCGAAACACTGTATGTAAAATATGTATTGGGTTGTTGAAATTAAGGTTTTCCTACTCGGACGGTTCTACAGATATAAAATTAGGATCAGATAAAAAAGAGAGAGAATTATACGATTAAATTTCTTAAACTTTTTCTTAAGATAAAAAGAGAGAGAGAATTATACGATTAAATTTCTTAAACTGCCCGGTAATATTTACATCATAAATGTAAATAAACTACTAGGCTTTTTATCACACAGACATTTTTTAGTCACATATTTTAAATCAAACATCCAGAAATAAGCAGTAGTTTCAACAGTTTAAGGTAAGAATTTTTTATTAAATATTTAATAAAAATGATATAATAAATTTTTTTGAAAAATCTTAATCAGTGCTTAATACTATATTCAAGTATCCGACTGCACTCAAATTGTCAATTTTTCCAGAAATTGACAATTTTCTTGTTTTCATAAGCCATTTTATTTGCTTTATGATAAAACCAAGGTTATTCTTTTCTGTTCACTAGAACAAAAACTGCGTCTTAGTAAAAGCAGATGCAATTACTTTATGCATAATGTATCTTGAATACTTTAGCTCTTAATTTAAGCATACCATAAGACTTGTTTTATATGAAATGCGTTTTTTTTTTAGAAAATGCTCCAACGGAGACAGCAATTGCTTAAAAAGTCTTGAAAATAATAAACTGAAACTTCTTTTGTATGTTTTGTATAATAGTAGAAATAGTTTAACCGTCAGATTCTTTAAGCACTGTTTTAATACAAAATTAATAGTTCCTTATGTAAATATAATCTTTGTTTCCCTAAGCCATATCATATAGTAAATAAGATAAAATGCTCTAGTTTTTGAAACAATTACAATATATATATATATTCTTATCCCTAATGCAATTTCAAAAATGAATAATATAGCAACACTTCTGAATTGAAAAATAATTTAGAAACTCTTGGTGAAAAATGTGCCCCATTTTATGTTATTTTCTGTAAGTTTTTGCGACTTTCTTTCTAATTTTAGAAATAATAAATGATTTTTATGTTCTTAATTTCAACATATTTTCCTTAAAACGTGCTAAACAAATCTAAAAATAAAAACCAAAAATTTCTTATATTTCATTTTTTTAAAAAAGTTGTTGCATGTAATTGGATACCTTAATTTATATAAGCAAATAAATAATATTGAAGGGTCTCATTGTAATTTAAATTTAACAGCATTTTAACCTTTTAAACGCCGCACTATGATTGAAAAGTAACATAAACTAAATTTTGATAAAAATCAAGTTAAAATTGAAACATAAGACCTATAAAAGAAAAAAAATCTGAAAAAAAAATTTTTTTTAAAGATTTTTACCATGTTTCAAAAATGGAACATGACAAACAATTGAAATGGGCCTTAAAAATTAAAATGGGGGAAAAGAACTAAAAGTTTGCGTGTGAAAGAGAAATTTTTTCCCTGCAGAGTTTTTTAATTATACTCCAATGGCTGGGGGGGATTCCCCGATGGGTGTCCCCTGTTGGCGCCACATCTGAAGTAAACTTTTAAATATAATTCCAAAATAAAACAGATTAAGTTGAAAATATAATTCATAAACAGGAATTTATACATTTCAGAAAATTACAATCACTTATTAGAAACTATAAAGGAAAACATCAGTAGGACAAAGAAATAAACAAATAACCTTCATATCAAATTTCTCAAAGCTAATAGTATAATAAAGCAAAGAAAAAAAACTAGAAAAATATAGATTTACCAAAATTCTTTAAAATGAGAAATAAAGACAAAATATATTATTGTTTTTTCATAAATGTGCTCTTTTATGTCCTAAACTATTTTTATTATTAGCCGCCCATTCGGTTATAGTGGTCAGTGAAGCTGACTGCGGTGCCGTAGGGACTGGGTTCGAATCCCGGAGAAGGCATGGATGTTTGTGTTGTAATCCTTTCTTCTGTCTGTGTTGTATGCCCCCGTGTTATACATTGCGTGGAACACGGGGCTCATAAATGTTAAAAAAGAACTATTTTTATTGTCCATGTATAGCCAGGAAAACATTTCTGAAGCAATCTTTTTTCGCACTCGAGGCATTTCTTTGTTGTGCTTTTCTGATATACATGGGTGTGAGGTATTTTATCATCCTATATGCTTGCAGAAATTTTGATTTTGCTACAAACATCTACTGGTAGAACAGACTGAAAAATATCTTCATCTATAACTTCATCGTTAGTCAAACACCCACTTTCTTCTAGTGGAAACTGACAAATATCAATAAGTTCTTCATCATCTGATAGTGTATAAAAATGTTCCAAAGCCTCTTCTACAGTCCGGAAGGGCTTTGAATGCGACATCTTATCAGCATAATGGATATTCACTAACTGACGAAACACAAAATAATATAAGACCTTATTACGTGACTTTCCTCTCCAAATAAGATATACGCTACATCTAACTATCAACAAACGCACGTGGTAGTTTTGCTACAGCTGAGAAATTCACTTGAGATTGTCCAGAAACGGTTGAAATAAGGGGGGGGGAGAGTTGAGAGAGGGAGCCGAAACGAAAGTCAAGTCAGTCAAGTCATAAATATTTTCTCTTTCGACACATACTATAAGTTTTTAGCGTTCAGAAATCTTTTCCCACTCTTCTGTGAACTGTAAGCATAATAACTGCATTGTGTGAAAAAGTATACCTTTACACGCCAATGTTCCATTTTTGGAACATTGACATTTCAAAACCGATAGTAAAAAAAATAACGATTTTTTAAGGATATCTTGCAGTCTATAGTTAAAATGATCATTTTTAATTACTTTTACCAAAAAATAAAAATATTTTTTTAAATTTTGAATTTTGCCCGATCAAAAGTAGAAAAAAATGCATATTTTAGAATTTGTTCTCAGAGAGACTATTTACTTTAGCAGCAATACTTCAATTTCAAAAAATTAATCCATATTTTTTGTTTTCCAAATAATTTTTACGGAACAATATGAATAAATTTGAATTTTTCAGAAAATTTCAAATTTGATGTTTCAATATTGGAACATTGGCGTGTAAAAGGTTAATCAATGTATTTAAAAGTATATACAATACATACATCAACTACTTTTTAAAATTTTTGTCTGTCGGTCTTTTTATTCCGGCGAGTATTTTAAATGGCTGGACCGATTTGAAAAATTCTTTCACAAATGGAAAGATACATTAACAGGGAATAAGGTAGGATATATTTTCGCACCGTATTCTTACGGGAACGGGAACTATTCGGGTAAAACCATGAAAATTTGTTTACACCCCACCAAGTTTGCGCAGGATTATGCATTTTTTTAATTCCGGAAATTTGCATAAAAAAGTTTCTCATATTTGTATCAAACATCTGAAACGTACTGCAATTTAATTTCTTTAAAAAAGTTATTTTTAAATGCTTATTTTTAATTAATGCCAAGCGTCTATTATGTGACGTTTACTAAATGTCATACTCAAACTATGAGAAATATCGTTAAGTTGGCTAAGAAATTTTCTATTCCGACAATCCAGAAATTTTAATGCAAAATTTTTCTCCCTTTTTAAGAGAGAAACAACTGAAAATTTTATAAATTGCGTGCTATTGAAACCTCTTTGATAATATTAAAAGAATGCTTCGAAAAAGTTATGATTTTTCGAATATTTAATATTTTGAATTTCTTTATATATTTCAATATAAGGTATTTTCTGCAAAAAGTATTTACTTTAACTGATCCTAGATATTTTATATGTAGGTATTACTATGAAGATATACAAAACAACTATTATGGAGGAAGCCATATAATATGTCCATCGCCGAATAAATATACGAAACTTCAAGCAGTGCTGAAGTTCATCGTTCGATCTTTCTAATGCTCAAACCCTTTGGAATAAGTACAAAAAGTACATGACACAAGACATTTAGCGATGACTGCAGCAAGTACTGGTAGATATGTATTTCAATGAAAGCATTCACAACGAAATGCTAATAATAATTGGAAAAAAGTATTCACAAGAGTTGAGAAGAAACTACATGATTTTGGAATGATTAGTTTAAGCCCAGTCGAAGGAAATGTCTTTTAAAATGAAATTTATCGGGAATTAGACTACGATTTTATAGGACTGCAACATCAAGTAACAGACTCAATCCCTCAATTAACTCAAGGAGTAAGTCAGGTTTTCCATCAAGTGTTACGTAAAATAGAATCTAGCAGTGCTGCACTCTTTTTTCTCGAAGCCCCTGCAGGAACAAAAAGAAAACGTTTTTGATAAACTTGTTATTAATGTCCGTTAGAAAACACCAGAAGATATCAATTGCTGTGACTTGCTCCGCTAAAGCCACTACTTTACTGGCCGCCGGCACATTCCGTCTAAAATTACTGTTGAATATTGCACATAAAAATTCACCTATTTGCAATTTCAGTAAAAATAGCTCTCGTGGCAGGCGATTTCGAGATTCTAAGCTTTTAGTGTGGGATGAAACTATGATGTTTCACAAGAAAGTTATAAAAGCGTTAAACCGGTCTCTTCAGGATTTACAAGATAATACAGATATTATGGAAAGAATGGTAGTTTTATTGGCTGTTTTTTCTGAAAAATTCTCCCTGTAATCCAGAGGGGTACACCGGCAGATGAAATTAGAACATGTATGTAATAATCAAACTTACGGACAAAAGTTGAAAAATTCAGTCTGTGAAAATGAATTGAGAGTGTATCTTCATAATGACGTACATTTGGAACATTATGCAGAGACGTAATTGGAAATCGGTTATCTATAATTGGAAGCCAATGTGTTAGAGGTTGTATTTTACTTTCCAGATAATTTTCTAATTTAGTAGAAAATGATGTAGATCTTATTGCTCAAATTTATTCGCGCATGCAACAAACATTAAATTGTGATCAGTGGTTTTACACAAGATCAATAGTTGTCTGACAGTGACATTCTAAATAAAATCAACTCTGAAAATTTAACGAATTGCGTGGAAATGAAGGAATATTTATCAATATAAACAATCATGTATAAATAACAAAGTACTTCATATCCCACGTAGTTCTTAAATTCGCTTGAACGTTCGCATGTACCCTCACATAATCTTCATTTAAATCTAGATATACCAGTTATACTTATGCAAAATCTCAATTCCCCTCGCCTACGTAATAGAACCAGGTTTCAGATTACAAAATTGATCGGAATATACATGGTGCCAATATTTTTTCACGAAAACGGAAAGTGTTATTATACTTCGAATTTCAATTATCCCCATTGAACTATCATTTTAATTGAATTGGACTATCGTTTTCAATTGAATTATCGCTCAATTTCTGATAAAGCTCAGTTTTATTGTTGCTATTAACAAAGCACAAGGATAAACATTGCCGGAAGCAGGGTGTATTTGAAAAGCAATGCGTTTCCCATGCCATCTATATGCAGCCTATTCACGAGTATCCAATGCCCGAAATCTTCACATATTTGCAACTGATGGAAGAACATGTAAAACAGTATACAGTAGCATCTTAGAATAATATTCTGTTATGAGCTCTTGTATAGAGGAAACAAATACAAAACGTAAATGATTTCAAGTCTTTAAAAATATATTAGTTTATGTTCTTGAATTGTGGATGTTAAATACTATAAAGTATATTTTTAGTTTTAAAACTAAACTGCATTTTAGAATTTCTACATTTCAATGGTCCCAGTCAAGCACTAAAATAATCTTTTATTTTATTTACTTTATAATAATTATGATTATGATTTTGACAAAGTTATTTAAAGATATCAATGCGGGTAAAATCGCGGGAAAAAGGTAGTTAATAATAAAATCCTACGTAATCTGTTTTCTTATGGATAAACCTAGATTGCACATTAGGGCATTTTAAAGCTAATGGTATGTAACGATTGATTGTTAAATGAACATTTGAAATCCATTTTCTTCTTTTAGTTTATAAAAAAAAATATAGTTATAAAAAGAATAAACGTAGTTTTTTTAATATTATTCTTAGTATCAAAAACATTTTTTTATGCTTAAAACTAAAAAAAAATAATTAACTTAAGAAATAATGCGTTTGTAAATTTTTAATTGGATATACAAATGAAAGAAAACATCTTATACTTGGAGAAAAAAGAAAAAAAGAAATTTATTTTTATAAAATTCCATGCAACCTCGGATTTAGTTTATATCTAACAAAGAAAAGAAATGGAAAAAAATTCTATGAAACTAATTTTAATGACATAAATATCGAAATCACTTACACCATTCACACCACACAACCAGGTCGAGAGGAAAAGGGGAAACTTTTGTGGAGGTAAAGTTATACTCTGGCCATGCAAAGCCAGGCCATGCAGCTAGTTAGAACTTAAAATTAATATTCCACTCATTTTGCTTTAAATTACATCAATAATTTTCAAAAAACCAATAGAAATATCCCCAAGCGATGCAATTTTAAGGTGGATATACATTTGGATAAAGTTTTTTTTTTTTTTTTTTACCAGAGTGGTGAATTGGAATCGCACCTTTATTGTAGAGGGGATTTTACACATGTAACAAACATTTATATATGTGATTTCTTTTAGGACATTAATTTTTTTTAATAAATTCAATATTCATGGAAGCAAAAAAGAGCTTTAGTTATTTCTACAGACATTTTATGTAATCTGAACTATTTGGGAAAGAATGAAATAGTTACAAAATGTATATATTAGTACTGTTGACCGCGAGGGTAAAAAAATTAGCAGTTCAAGATATTTGACAGATTTAAAGTGTTCCTTAAGATTTAGTTACAAATTTCCAAGTATAATTTTGGTATTTGTTAAAACTAAACTAAAGTGAAATGAATTAGAATTAAACTTACGTATAGTTTGATGGCAGATTTCTTTAGATTGAGATCAGAAGAAACTGTCGATGACTCTCTGTGCTGGATGCTTTTGAAACTAATATTCTTGTTATTGAATTGGAACAATAAAGCTTCAACAATATGATTTTCACCTTTTTTTTCTTAATTTTTTAAATAAGTGATACAATGAAATAAAAACGCGTTTTCAATGATCGCATTGTTAGTTTTATTATGTTTTATAAACAAAGTTTTTCTTTTGCATAATATTCGTGCCCTAAATGTTTATATAAATGGCAGGGGTGTGTATAACCTTCGTTAACCCAAATAATTAAAAAAAAAACTGTATAAATTGTTTCGTTCTGTAAAAATTAAAAAAAGTATGAAACATTTCATTTTCAACTGTACAAATTGTTTTAGAACCTGCAAAAATCTTTTTAGATTATTTCAATGTTTAAAATGTAAATGGATTTTTTTTCTATCGTTCGATTTTGGACCTTAATGAATTCTGATTCCTTAGTCTAAATCCCAGTTGATCTAATCATTTATAAATAGAAATTACTGAAAAATCCGGACGTCATTTATTAATGGTTATGTTGGGCTTAATCGTACACATAGTCAGTCATAAAAGTCAATATACATCCATGAACGTTACGTACATTAAAGAAGGAAACAAGATCTGAAATTACTGAATTCATGTTTTTAAATTTTTGTGTAAATACAAAAAAATTCTGGAAAAGAAACAAGAAAACTCAAAGCACATGATAAATAAAACACAATTAATTAAAATATCCATGTCACAAAAAAACTGCTTTTAGCAAAAAAGAGAAAGATATTTTACCTAATATAAATGATGCACGGATAATAAAATACTTTGTTTGGTCATCTTTTGAAGCAATAACTGCCTTCAATCTACTGGGCATTGATCCCATACAAGATTTTTGTGATATCAGAAATTATTTTGAACGTCCCTTTGGACAAAGCGTTTTTTTCTTTTTTTTTTTGGAAATATTTGTCAGAAATGCAACATTTTCATTTTCTTCTCGGAAGTGTATCCCGTAAATTCACTGGCGCTTTCGGTGACAAACTGTTGTATTTGGTAAGACTGTTTATTTGAACCACAGACCTATCAGTCCTCAGCTACGCCGTACATGCTCCAGCCGACTAGGGCGAAAGGAATTCTTATTCTAACCTGTCTTAAAAGGCTTTTTTTCCTATCCTTTGTTCTTAGTGGCTTGCAGAAGGAGCGCCGCTACAAATTCAAGTCGGAGTTATCTGGCAAGGTACATCAAGGAACAAGTCATTATTTTACAACAGATGCCGTATGCTTGAAGTGGAATGCCAAAAAAAAATTTAGTCTACAAAATGCAGTTGAATGTCCAACACAAATTTATTTGTCAATTTTCTGTAGGGTTTTCTATCTCGGGCTATATTTTTGATCCCGGGATTTGGTGATTACATTATCCAGATCCTGGGATTTGTCCCAGAATTAGGACAGAATAATGTATGAAAAATACTTACGCAGTAGCATAGTTAAAATTACATAAAAAAATTGAAAACAAAATAAAAAGGTTGTTTTTTTATATTATTATTGATTGAAACAAATCAAAACTAAAATTAATTCATTATAAAAAAAAAAACAAAGAATAGTACGTAATGAATTCATTAAAAATATGGCAATTTGAATTCACTTAAAAACACTACAATTTTAATAGATTAAAAATACTGAAAAATGGAATTTATTAAAAATTCACCCATTTGAAATAAAAATCAATATGTTTGAGAGTTTTCAAAATTTTATTGTAATTTCAAAACAGAATAAAATGCACTTATTGTATTTTTATAGAAACACTGTACTTTTTTATATTTTGTTTATTTAGAATTCGTAACTACTTGGGGTAAGACATTCTAAGAGGAAGCAGAATTATCAAAATTGAAATTTTGAAATCTGAACTGAATTTTTTCCCGACAAACTTACATATACCTGTATACAGAGAGTACAAATAGTAGAGAATGGATTTACATAAATATTAATCTAATTTTTTTTAAATGTAAAACACACATATAAAAAAATACTTTTCTTCTTTTAAAAATCTCGTTAACATATATCACTAGAAATGAATTATAACGCTAAAATTAACTCTAATAAAAATACTCAAAAACAAACTTCAGTATTAAAAATAATAATAATAAATACTTTGTACATTTCACAGTCCAATAAAATTCTGTCTTTTTGCTTCCGTAAAAAATATTTTCGAAATAGTTTTAACATTATTTAAATATTAATACATGCAGTTTTAACAACATTTAAATATTAATGCATGCAATCTAAATTGAAAATATATTTATAATGATAACAAAATAATGTTAGAAAACTTATTTCTATATAGATTATAAAAGAAAATATTAAGTAAATCAGAAATAAATGAGCTAATTTACAAACTTTAGAAGTTCAGAAATGATTTTGAAAGAATGCTTTTCCGATGATCCAAACAGCAATAACAGATTCTGTGAATATACTTACAATAACAAAATAATATTTCGCTCAAGTTATCTCTTGATAACTGTTATAAAAAAGAGAGAGAAAGAAAAAACTCAAAAAAATAATACTGACCTAAATTGATTATCCGGAAAAAAGGATTCACGATTAATGTGATTCTGAAAGGAAGAATCAAAATTTGATATAAACATCTAACAAATGAGTTGCAATTATTTTTATTACTGTAGAACAGCCATGAATACCGCGCAATGTCTCGTTTCGGAAATGGAAACTCTCTATATAAATATTTATAAGGAAAAAAATTCAAAACATAATTTAAACAAAAATTAAGTTCCAGGATTAGTTATTTTAATTCTCCAATTTCAGGATTTGAAGTAACACCGGACCCAGGGCTACAAACACTAACTTAAATTGAGTTTGCCTAAATGAGAGGTAAATACATAAGGTCCATAATCAAAGAGACTGATACCAACATTAATTGTGCATTATTCAAAGTTTATATTAAAAAGGTTAATTCAGTAATTGTATATTAATTTATATCTTAACAATACATCATAATTCAAAATTAAAAACATAATTACATGGTACTAGTCCATGCGAGTTGAATGTAAGAGATTTTTACCAATTTCAACAGGTCAATTTCTTAGAAAACGAGTCTGTTGATGGTAGAGAACACAAGTAATCATTTGAACGTTAAATAATTTCACAAAAGAAGAAAATATCTCCTGTAGCTAGATATATTCCAAAAATTCTATTTGACTCTGTCCCCCTGAAGTCAGATGACACCAGATACCCTGTTGGTCCGACCTCATTGAACTATTGAACTCGCGATGGGGAGAAATTTACAGAATAAAACAAGAGAAAGCATATCAAATTCCACGGTTTTACATACTTGTGCCTGCCTTGAAATATTCTTCAAATCATAATAAAATTGGCATGAAATGTATACAGCAGAAAATAAGTAAACACGATACATTAAATACAATATCAGATTCACAATACATAGTTTTTGTGAAAAAAATTTCAAAACATAACTCACAGACAAAAATTAAATTACGGGTTTAATCATTTTAAACCCGGGATTTCGGGATCCTTGGGCTTTAAA
Source organism: Trichonephila clavata (assembly GCA_019973975.1). Taxonomy (NCBI): domain Eukaryota; kingdom Metazoa; phylum Arthropoda; class Arachnida; order Araneae; family Nephilidae; genus Trichonephila; species Trichonephila clavata. The sequence goes on along the minus strand of BMAO01014458.1, from coordinate 40,783 downwards.
CTCTAATTTCTCGTTCAAATAAAATTTAAGTAAATTTGTTTTTGAGAAAATATCACACTGAATTTAATCGTGAAATAAGACTGTAAAAAAGCCTCCATCTAATTATTGCTTGCATTGTGGCAGACAGACCTGTCTTACGGGAAGAAGAGGTTTACATTATAAAAAACACGCAGACGAAAGCGCTGAAGAGGTAGTGTATATTAAAAATATATATCTTTTTTTTATAAATTTATCTTAACTTATGGTACACAGCTGCATTTATAAGCATTTATTGATGAACCGTAGAGAAATAATAATACCTTTTTTTTTCAAATATTGTTTAGGAATGTAAAATCTGCCAATTTGAAAGCTCAGCAAGACCTTCCATTCTAAACATTTATCCATAATGAATATTAAATGAGAATCACTTGGGTTTTCGAATTACTTAATATTATGTATTAAAATACGTTTAACGTGAACTCGCTAATGACGTAATAACGGTTAACACGAAATAATACAACTGTCCTGACTAGCTAATTCCTATTTACTTGTATTTCTTTCTCTTAGTTCATAATAAAAGTCGCGTAACACGAAAAATTTTTTGGTAATGAACGAAATACGGAAACCACAAACAGGATTCGACAGCTTTACTATATTATCGGAAAAATTCGTTGCAGTATATTAGGATAATGTGCGCACAACCCCAACTGAGGCTGACAAAGACACATTTTGGAGTCGATTCAAAGCTTAAAAAATATTATTGATATTCCAAAGATATAATGAAATGAGTAATGCAGCTTTAGTTCCCACATCATTCGAAAAGTAGGCGCAATTATTTAGACGCATATTCCAATGGAGAAATAAATAACAAAATGGACAACATTTACAATTTGATGCTGAAAAACTATGCAAAGCAAAATATCAGATTATTTTCCAAACATTCAATATTTTTTTTATTAAAAAAAAACTTTAAAATATATATATATTGTATTAAATTTCATTGAAATTTGTTTGCATGTTTTTTTCTTTGATTTGCATTAAATGCATGCATATATACATATCTATATAAAAAATATATTGTAATAAATTTAATTGTGTATTATTTGAAATATTGTTTAATGCGAAATTCTTTTTACACGCAAAATATTTCAGTTATTTTTGTATCGTTTTAAACGATTTTCAATGCATCTTAATTTAAAAGAATATATTTTGAAAATTTATATTCAACATGTGTACTTTCTAAAGCGAATATGTAGCAACTAATCTATGAGAATTAAGAATTCCCCAAAACAATTTGCAAGCATTTAACAATGATTCCTGTATACTGTTTATGCATCTGCTTTACATATTCACTCTATAATCATTATCGATTATGTATTTCAAAGCGATTTTAAGGATTCAAGAACACTGAAAATCCATATTTTGCTTAAAAAATTCAGATAAAATATAGCATTATGTAACGATGCACTACAAAGCAATAAAAGGGCTAAAAACGATGGATCTCGGACATTTAAACAATGGTGATGTAACGGGAATGACACCTGAGCTACCACAACAGTTTTCGTACTTTCACACTTTTCCAACCTGTGAAATTGTATGTATATATGCGTGTATGTATATGTATATAACTTTTTATAAACAAATTCAATTTTTAACTTATTATTATTAATATGTTTTCTATTCTTCTACTAGATCCACTATTCTAATGTACCCTACTCAAGTGACAAAAATGATATGGTGCCAAAGATTCAAAAATAGTTTAAATTTTAAAAATAAGAAAGTAAAGGATGATACGGTATTTATTAAGGATGGCTGTTAAAGTGGCTCTTAACTAGTTTTATGGCTTGCCGACGTTATCGTTTCTGCTTACATTACTAAGCCAGCGTTTCTTAAACTGTGGGGCACAACCTCAAATGGGGGTTGTGATAACTACGAGGGAGTCGAGAGCACAAAAGATTATTTAAAAATATTAATTTACTGAAAGTAAACAAACAAAAATACGTTCGGCTGTAATAAAAAATAAAATGCACATTACATTGATATAATATTCTTATAAATTAGTATTGTACAATGTATTTAATAATTAATTTAACATTACTAAGTTACGAATAAATTTAGTAATTACCAGTGACCTTGGCCAGTCATATGTAAAATTATATAAAAAAATTTACGCTTATCTTGATTATTTTTTTACGGTTTATAACTAAACCCTTAACTAATGATTAGAAGTTACGCGATTATGTTCCCAATGACTCGGTTTTCTACTTAGGCAACTGTATGTGATGTATTGGGGGGGAGGGAAGAAGATGAATAAATAAGCAAATACTCTGAAATAAGTAAATTTTTCATAAACGCTGTCAAGGTAATTTTACTGCATTCCAAAGCTGTCCGAAAAATTTTATGAATGACAGCATATAGATAAGATCGTACTGAGTAAGGAGTATATATACGTCCTAACAAAGAATGCTTTGACCAAGTGAGACCTTTTTGTAAACACATGAGGCACTTAAGTGGTTAAAGTCATATAGTAGCTTCAGTGTCAAAGTATATTATTATTGTATTCAATAAATTGTAATTGTATGGAAGGGGTTGGTGGAGAAAATATTAGTAGAATATGGGTCGCAAATATTGTGAAAATTTGAAAAGCAGTATACTAAGTGCAATTCTGTAAAATATATTAGATAGTAGTTCTGAATCCCCATTAGATCACGCTCGAAACAATGAGTAAGAAAACCAAGAATGTCAGATTCAATAATCTAAAATAAATTAGAAAAGTAGAAAAACATAATCTTGCTTTTTGCAAAAATTCATAAATTAAAACAAATTTGCATAATATGATAAACTAATATTAATCCAGGAGTGGTTGTTTGGGGTAGAAAGTCACACCAGGCTCAAAAAATCTTTAATTCCTAGATAATTTTTAATTGATACCATTGAATTTGTCCATATCCTCCTATATAACAGTCTTCAAGGGAATTAAATAGTATTTGTTACATATGTCCCTCTTTTTTAGAAGTGGTAAAAACGCTTTTTTACAATTTAATGGTATTTGGGGTGACTGAGTTCCCCACGTGACCACTTTTGTTCCAAAATATTTTCTGTGAACAGATTAAATATTTCCCTTAGTGGTTTTTATTGCTGTGTTGCACGACTAATTATGGTTTATAAATGAAAGTGAACAGAATATAAAATGTAAATGAACAGAATATAATGAAAGAAATGGTTATGTGTCCGGTCTCTATGGTTGAAGTTGTAACTGATCAAGCGAGATAAGTACATGATGAAATAATTCATATTAACCCTGACAGCGAAAGTAAATTTGAGAAAATAAGTGAGCATGAAACTTTTCAGATAAAAGAAATGCTCTCATATGCTACCTAAAAAACTTCATGCTGAAATATATGAAGCCAAAAAGGTACCACAAGATATACTGAGCCCTGTCAAAAAGACACAAGCAAGAATGTCATCATCCTATTTGTCGATCATCTACAGACAATAAAATTAGAATAAATTGAGCAAATTAGGAGAGATTTACCTGAAAGTATCATTCACGTAAGAATACTGAAACGTAACTGTGATTAGTGTCCTGTATTCAAGTTACGCACGTTCAATCATTTAAATTCAGTTTAATTGGATTTTTTTATCATTGAATAATTGAAAAGTTCTTAAAAGTAGGTAAATATGCTTTCTCTTAATTAATTTATTCTCTGGAATTACGAGTTTTATATTGTACAATAAAAATAATTATAAAAAAAAATGTGGCTGACACAATCCCCTGTGTGTCTACTGACGTTAGTATCAATAGGTGCATGCTTTCTCCCGGGGTTAAATAAAACTAAAATTGTACCAAATTTTTAAAAATATGTTTTGTAATTTTCTTCACAACAATACCAGTACCCTAATGATAGGTATTGTTTCTCCTTGCTGCAGTTTAGTTGTGGTAGCTTTGTGATCATGGTCGTGAAATTTCAGTCCGATAGGTCGAGTCATAGTTTCGAATCTTAGTGCCAATATAGAACCATTGTGTAGAGGTGCAGATAAACACTAGTTCTTTGAAACTCAAAGTCCTTCATTAGTGTGAAGTGGTAGTTTGGGGAGACATTTTTAAGCTCAAGTGCTTTATTTAATATTTATTTCCTTAGTTCTCAATTGTTAAGTTGCATAATAACATGTAATCTATAATTATCCAAAATTATGAAAGATATTAAATGAAATATAATTATAAAGCAAACAAAATACAGAAAAAAAACGATTAAAATATCCGACTACCGTAAAATTTGAATTTTGCCAAAAATTAATATTTTTTAAAGATTTTGTTTTATAAACTATTTTATTAGCTTTATAAAAATACCAAGTTTATTATTTTACTTTCGCTATAACAAACACTAAAAGTGTTTTAGTTTAAGCAGATGCCATCGCTTTAAGCAAGATGCTGTACTTTAAAACGCGTTTTATTCGAAATGTTTTTTGGCATTGCTCAAACAAAGACCGCGATTGCTAAAAAAATTTTTAAAAATTAACTAAAAATGTTTTGTCTATGTGCTGTGTAATATATAAGCGTATTAAAATTCAGATTTATCATTCGCTGTTTTGTCACAAAATATATGGTTTTTTATTATTCAAATATATTACAGGCTGTACAAGATTATGACAAAATATAAATACAATTTAATTGAAATAACAATTAATATACAATCATATTATTTATGGATAGTATTTGTATTTACTTAAATTTCAATGTACTTGATTTTTAACATTATTTTAATTGTTTGCATCATGGTCATCATTAATTTCAACAATACTTAGATTTTTTGTACTTTCAATTATTTCATTTTGTTCTAAAAACGATACAATAGGCTTATGGTAACTAAAGTAAGAAAAGAAAATGTTTGATTCAAATTTATTTAAGTATAGCGGAAAAACCGCCTCCATCATCGTTTTATATTTTGTAGTACTGAGTTTACGATCATTGGACATATTTAAATTAAGTGTTTTATTTAGAAATTCAATTGGTGGTAGATTTTAATCATCTGCAAAGCTAATATTGAAGTCTCCACTTAAAATCATCGGTGCATTATCATATTTTTCGCCAAATTTTTTTCGAGTATTTCAGAACCTTATTTTGTATAAATCATCAAATTTTCGAATAAAAATTGTTGTTTTAGTCTCATGGATTTTCCAGACGAAATATAAACGTCAACCATTAATATATATTGTCCATTCTTGGAATCGCAACGAGAAACGCATATTTCGCCTACATCAGAAACATTAACACCAATGCTTCTAGTGAATTTAAAAGTCCATATGTCCATATGTGAAGTAATGAAGTATGACGTATTCTGAATATTGTGAAAATAGCTACACCTGCTGCTGGAACTTCGGGTCTTTTATAACTTACAGCAATGTTGAAATTCGGAATATCAAGTGGTTCTTCGTTTTTCATACGTATTTCTGACAAAAGTAGAACATTTGACTTCTTTACGAAAATATCATTTTTATGTCAGCTGCATGCGCATGCAAACTTTGACAATTGAATGAAAATTTCGATAATCCTTTCTTGTTGGAGATGAATTCTAGAAAAGTTTAGGTGACCGTTTGTAGTGTGTTCTTTTTAACCTTTTCAATTCTAACGTTAGATCCTCTCGATGACTTGTTGATCTTTTATGATGTTTATTTACATTAATAATCATATTTTAAACTTCAACACATTAATCTTGAATTATTATTAGATTTTATAAAATTTTTAATTTCAAAAATCACGATAAAAATATGATTGGAAAACTAGAAGTCTGTTTTACAACAAAATAACAAAAAGTCTAAGCCACTGTGAAATACTGATCCGGAAAGCGTGATGCATTGCAGAGGTTAAATATTAGAAAATAAATAATGTAAAATTTTCAAACGCCAGAATAAATACCAAGATTTAACATAATTTAATATAATATAAAATATTCAGAAGCTAAAACAAATAAGAGTATTTAAAATAATTTTCTGTTATTTATTTTTAATCTTAAAGAATTTAGTATATTTACTAAGTACTCACTATAGTTATGCACAATGATTCTTCAATTAAACGATTCAAATAATAATCAAACAAAAACACTATTTCAAAAATGCACATTATATACACATTGAATTTTCACCAAATCCATTCAATTTCATTCATAAAACATACTTAGCACTATACGTCAGCTGTATAGATACAGATATACTGCTATAAGTAAGTCGGTGACGGAAATGCACCAGATTTCACCCATCCAAAAAGTGTCTAAGGCGAACAGTACACTGCGAGCGCGCCAGTCAGAGCATGTCGGTGACGCGAACCCATAAGATGTTCCCCTACCAAAAAGTGCCCAACACCGCTAAAGAAGTTTTCACTTCAAAAATATTTATTAGAGTTGTCGGGTACCTTAAAGAAAAATTGAAACTAAATCCAAAACTGATTGTAGAATGACTTGTATCATGATGTTCTATTGTCTTATTTTCATAATGGCGTCTTTTTTCTTAAAATGAAAATTCGTATTAACCTTATTATCAGTAATATAAACTTTCAGATGAAGATTCTAATTGAGGTTACAGAATAATTATGCCTTTCTGATTACTATAAATGACTCTGAATGTTCTGAATTTTCTATGATGTAGCAATTTATTTTATTCAGTGATGTACTCTTATTATTTCCAATGCGGTGTTACAGAATCTAAACACACAAGAGATTTTCCTAATGATCCTAAATTAATTATATGTGCAGCTACGTTATTTGGAATAAATGTTTCGCTTGTGAATAAATATGATTAGAGATAAATTCTAGATAAATGCAGGTGATTCTCTAACGAAGTAAAACTGATTTAAATATTTTATATCTTGATTCGTCTCTGTTTTATTTCAGCTTTGTGTATCTAATGATATTACTTAATATTTAATCTTTAATATTGCACTACATACATATTTTCTTTTGAGCTATTAGAAACTGCCTGTTATCAGCTCAGAAAAGATCATCCAGCTATAAATTGCATTTGCTATTATAAATACCCCTCAGCATTAGCTTTATTTTTCCTGTCGCAAATAAGAAGTTTGAAGCATTAAAAAGTTATAAACTGGACAGTTTGAAGATTTTTGTTTCATAATTGTTGAGCTAATTTCAAAAGCGCCAATTTATTCAAAACATGATGTGTGTCTGTTTGTGATAATGCTTTTCTAATTTTAGAGTAATTTCTTATCAATATTTAATATGTGGTAAGTTCATTGTGAAACCTTTTAGTGTCCAAAATTTGTGTAATTTGACCCAATAGAACGTCTTCAATCGACTTTACGAAAAATCAATTGTATTTTAAATCGCCTATGTGTTCTTCCCTTATATAGAGCTAGCGAGTGGCGCTAGGGTCGCACGTGATATGCGTCTGCGCTATAATGCTAATGATTTGCATATTTCATCATCTTCGACGTATGATGTGAATTCCATATGAGTTTCATGCTTTTTTTATTGTGTTGTATTTTGTGTGGCCAGCAATGCATTATTATTAGAGAAAAGCATTCTACATAAAATAATAATTTACCAAAAAGGTATCACATTTTTTTTCATTTTTTGCCATGAAATTGCACTTTATTTTTTATTGTAATAATATTCTTAAAACTTTTTTTATGTATATTTTAATTCAGATGACACTAAACATAAAAAGCAGTATATTCCTTTAAGCACCCTTTCAATATCCCCGTTTTGAAAGTGGTCGGGTTAACTTTTTTTTAATTTTAGAAACAATTTTCTCTGAGTAAAGGAATTCATAAAAATTGTTTCCTTGTTCTGGTTCTTAGAAGTAAATTACAGAAATCATACCATCAAAAACTACTTGTATTTTATGTTTCTTAATTTTTAGCGCGTTTTTTACGTAGTGGAACAAAAGCTCTATTAGGACTCAAATTTCGTCTTCGTTCCATATTTTGTCGTACCTTTTTCTCAGCCAATAAGCAGACAATTGACCTCGGGTTTCGGCATTTGGTCGCATTTGTGCCCTAGATGAACCGAATTATATTTAAATTTTACCATAGTTTTCCCGAATTTCCCTACAAATTTTCCTGTATTTCGCTACTTTTTGCTTTTTTATAGTGCTGATACAGATTTGTATCATTATTTCTTTTCAACTCAATAGTAGTACATTTAGAGGAGTGGTACAGTACACACTACTTTCTGTTAGTAAAAAGTTCATTAGTTGCATTATTGTAAAATACAACATGTGAAAAACGCGCTAAAATTACTTGGTAATGCCAATGATTGATATCTTGTTTAAAATTTTTAGATTTCATTTTATTTCTTAATTGCGAAGGGATAAAATTATACAAACATATCTTTCTTGGTAAATTGTTGTGTTTGAAAAAGTTTAAGTAATTGATTCAAGCACTTAAGTGGAATGTACAAAAAGAGAAAAAGAAATTCGATTGTATATTTCATAAAACATCGAAACTTTTTGAAGCGATTAAAAGAGAAAAGTTATGGTTGTGTCTGATTTTTTTAAAAAATATCTACTAAAGGCCTGTATAAAAGCTCAAAAAATAAAATCAATTATTTGCTTTTGAGAATTTGGTTATTAAAGAGCAACTATGTTTAAGAAATACAGAAACCCGATAATTTTTTTTACGTTTTCCGTGCTTTTTTAGGCTTAATTTATTTAAATGTACCACATAAAACTTTTAAGTTTTTCATGCGAACCCTTTATAATGGATATAAAATAAAAAAATTTAATCATTAATTCCTTGTAAAGGCGATATGGTACCCTAAAAATCGTCAAACAATCGATTTTTTTTATTGGATTATATGATACTTTTAATTCTTCTAAATGTGTCTGCAAAATTTCAGAGCTCTGTAGCTGTATTTTTTTATTGAGTTATTTATCCATTTTTGCTGCATGACTGTAGACTAAACAAAGCTGCCACGCCCACTTTTCAGATCGTCTGCTAGAAAAGAGCCTGATAAATAAGGAACAATTATTTTTTATTCCACGCTGACTAGTGTTTAAACTGAAATGAAATCATTGCTTTGTTTTGATTATACGAGTTATTCTACTGCGTTTTCTGTGAAGTTTTGTTCCTGCAAATTTAGTTATATTTTTGTACTCTTTGTTCTAAAGAGAAAGAAAAGTTGCTTTACGACTAGGAATTTGGCGTTTTGAAATATTTTTCCTTTAAAAATTTAATTTGATTTCTCCAAAAAGTTTAAAAGTGTAACATACCTAGGCCTAAAAGACATACTAAATCTGCCGCAATGAAAGCTTCGAAGAGGTGGTTTCCAGATGCTAAGACAAGTTCAAAAGTTTCTCAAAACACTAACTTGAGGTGTGCAAAACTTGAAGAAGAATGCAACAGTTTTTTTCGTTTGGATGAAAAATATACTGGTAAATCCAGATCTCCAACATACGTCATTATTGATAAAAATGCATTAATGAATATTTTTAAAAATACTCTATGTAATACTTGCAGAAATGCTTCTTTGCGAGTAAATTTTGGAAGAGCCTATGGATTTTGTGAAAATATTCAAGTTGTGTGTGATTCTTGTGCTGATATTATTAATGAAATGAAAACTTCTGAGCAGATCTGTAATGAAAAAAATGGACTAAATCAGCCCTACGATATTAATTTGCGAGCTACACAAGCATTTTTGAGTTTCGGACGTGGATATCAAGCTCTTGAAAAGTTCTGCATGTTTATGAATATGCATTTAATGTCCAGCAGAACTTTTAACACTTACAAAAAGATGTGTCATTCTTCATTTGTGAAAGCATCCGAGAAACATTTCCATCACATCAGAAGTGAAATTAAGAAAGCATACAATGCAGAAATAAGTGGTGTAACCAATATTTTTGTTTCCTTTGATGGTACTTGGTTGACCAGGGGGCATGCATCTCAGATTGCAGTTGGCTGTGTCATAGACATGCTGACTGGATATGTTGTTGATTTTAAAGTGATATCTAAATATTGTAAAGAGTGTGAAATAGCCAAAGGTGAACTTAAAAAAAAATTCAGCTGAGTACGAGATTTGGTTTAACGGTCATAAAGATTCTTGTAGTGCAATCCATTGTGGCTCTTCAGTTTCGATGGAAGTCCATGCAGCATCCGAATTGTGGTCGAGATCTGAAAAGATTGGATTTAGATACACTACAGTACTTTCAGACGGTGATTCCAAAGCGTTTCAACATCTGACTGAATCAAAAGTCTATGGAGATGTTAAAATAAACAAAGAAGAGTGTGTGAACCATGTGAGCAAGCGACTAGGAACAGCTCTCCGAAAATGTGTAAAGGAATGGCGTTCAAGAGGAGTTACTCTCTGTGGAAAATCTTATGGCAGTTTAAAAGATGAAACCATAAAAAAGCGTACGCAATATTATCAGAATGCCATTTTAAGCAACAAAGGCAATGTCGAAAACATGAAGACTGCTATATATGCTACTTTATTCCATAGCATTTCCACTGATGAAAAACCCCAGCACTTTAAATGCCCTTCTAGTCAAGAGTCTTGGTGTTTTTATCAGTCAGCTATTGCAAACGGTAGAAAACCAGGTTAGCACAAAAAACTGGTAAAGACACCAGTGAATGAGGCTCAGTTGGCAAAAATATTGAATTTATTGCTTCGAATGATTTATTGGAGCGTTGCATTCGATGCATGACTCAAAATTCCAATGAAGCGCTGAACAGCATTATTTGGAGTAAGTGCTCTAAAATATCACCCGCATCATTGGAACGAGTGAATATTGCAGTTTGTGATGCAGTATCTGAATTTAACGTTGGAACTTTGCAAACACTTGAATTTATGCAACAAGAAAATAAAATTTATCTGAAAAGCATAGCGAAAAATTTAGCAATTTATAAAGATTTTAGAAGAGTATATCAAAGAAAAAGAAGAAGAATGTTGTACAATTTGGTGCAGAAAAAATCAAACTAGCTCGTAAACGAAGAGAGCAATTCATTCGTGAAAAAGAAGGTGTTTCTTATAAAGCAGGAAATTTTTAAATTGTTGATCACGTATGCAATATTTTAATTTATTTATTTTTATTTATATTTACTATATTATATTATATTTTAATTTTTATAACATTGATTGAATGCTAGAAATTTAACAAAATTTTATTTGTAAGAAAAGCAATTGCAGCCAACAGTGAAACTTTGAATTTCTCGTAGTTTTGCACACTTTATTTTAGTAATGCTTTATTTCCCATATCTGAAATTTCAACATATAATTACTATAAAAAATATTCAAGAAACTTATTTAAGCAAATTATTGGTTGTAAATTTCCAATTTTTATATATTTTATTTGTGAAACATTATTCTTTATAAGAAGCTTTAAATTGAATTTTTTTGTGTTTTTTTTTTTGCATTTTCTTCCATTTCGGAACAGTTTTTAATATATTAAGGCTTTTAAAATTATGAAAAAAATAGTATGAATATTTGTGTATACGTTGTTTATTATGGTAGCATAGAACTGTGCATGGAATTAACTCTAAAGTGTGTGTTTAATTTTTTAAAAAAATTGTTAAGATAATGTTTTATGAAATATTGACCTTTTTGTTTGTTTTCTTTTATATATTCATTATACAAGTATATTCTTTTATTCTTGTAAATGTTTAAAAAATTTTATAGTGTAAGCAGTTTGAAACAAACTAATTAACATTCCATAAAAGTTTCAGATTATTGGAGGAATTTTTTATCATGCTTTTCAAGGAATGAAAACTTTAAACTCATTTTTCTCCATGTTGAATTTTTGTACATATACTGTTATTCAAAACCCTAAGGATTTTTTGATAATTGAAGTAAGGGTTTGAAACCTTTTATACATGTTCTGATATGTATGTTTTATAAAACTGTGCATGGAATTAACTCTAACATGTTTAGTACTTTTTCTAAAAAATTTCAAAAAAAAAATTATGTTTTTTCGAGAATTTTTGGAAGTTTAACAATAAAAAAATTAATAAAAAATTAAAGAGCTGCAGCAAAAAAAAACCGATGTAGGGTTTTATGTAGTATATTATAAGGTACTTGGAAAAAAATTTGAAAGAAAAAATACATATTTAAAAAAGCCTTAAGGATTTAAAAAATGTTTAAAAAATTTAAATTCTACAAACATTTTGCGAGAAATTAAATTTTTTTGTACGGAATTATTATTAAATATTAACCTTTATAAAATACAATTAAAACCAGAAGTCAAATATTAAAAATAAAACAAAATGTAAAGATGGTACCGTGTCGCCTTAAGATACTAAGTAAAAAAAAGCAAGCTTTTTAAATTTATTTTATTTAAGTTAATTTATCTCTGATTAAATACTTTTTAAACTTGATGAATATAATTTGATTATCTTAATGAATTAAAGTTTCCTCGAACAACAAAACTGTTCAACGACAAAATAAACATTAATTATTAAGTCTGCTTTGAAACATCTTTGTTTACTCATCTCGAAGTTGAATAACTCTTTAATACATTTTATATACAAAGAAATATGAAGTTTAAGATTGTTTCGTCTTTGAAAAATAAAAATTGTTTTCTCTTTTCCTTTAGTTTGAAACTTTGTATTATAGGAGAATAAAAAACCATGAACAGTTATTTTCATATCTATTTTAATAAATTGCATGATTTAAAAGGTATTTTTGATTTTACACATTTCCTTTTGAATATGGTTATCTCTTTAAACAGCCTCATAATAAAATAAGAAAATGATTAAATTGATTGTTTATGTTTAACTAATTTCAAAGTAGAAGAGTTACAAACAATATTCTTAGTAGTTCTCAATAAAATATATGTATGTAAAATATTATTCCTGAATGTATTATTTTTGCCATTTTAACTTTCAGTTCATGAAAGCACTTTAGACTCAATTTAATTTAGCAATAGACCACTTTATGTCAACAAAAAAAAAAAAACGTTTTCACTGGCACCGAGACCAAAATATCAGCTACGAAATCCATCGCCATAATCAATGGTCTCTAATAGTCTTTGAAGAAGCTAGGAGAATACTCGTACTATACACAATGAGAAAAGCATATGCATAAATTTCTTGTACAAAGCATCAAATGAAATACATATTTAAAAGTAATTTAAGTATTTATAAAGTAAATACACTTTGAAACGTGTTAAAATTTTTCATCCCTACGCGATGTTAATATTATGCAAAAATCATTGTAGTCCTAACTCTTAATATTCTACTAAATGTACCTAAGTAAATACAATTTTAAGTTCAAATTATGTTATTTTTAAATCAAATATTTCAAAACAAAAATTAAGATAGTATGAACGTTCACGTTAAGTGTTTGCGTATACATAAATGAATAGTGTCAGCTCTAACTGGATCAAACTAGCTCTAAGTTTCAAAAATATGTTATATCGAACAAATTTTACTATCCTTATCTTTTTAAAGTGAGTAAAAAAAAATTATTTATTTTATTATACTGGCGTACAAATTTGAAATTGTAGGAACATGTACCTAATTATTAATCGTATATATAATAGCTCTATAATTCTTATTTAAAGCTAAACATAAAACATAAATTATAGATAAATGTACATAATCCATGTGTTTGCGTGTGAATATTTCATTTTTGCTGTATGAGATATTGTAGTCGTGCAGGAAAAATCCTTGTAGTTTACACACACCAGCATTTTTTAGTATAATTTTAATATCAGGAAACACTACTCACCAGCATCTCCAAACAAGAGTGTCAAGCAACAAAAAATAAAGAAATTCTAAATTTAAAATAAGGAAAACCAAAAAAACATATTGAGCAGTATCCCACGATTGCCAGACCTTTGTTATTTTATAAAAAGTGAAAGTTTCTCTGTGGATGTCAACAACACAGGTAAGAACGATCAGCGAGTATGGAGTTTGGATTATGGTTACTTGGGCAGGTAAACGGTAGTAAAGGTGTATAAAATAGTACCTCAATTTCTATAAAGTATAAATCACAATTTTTATTTAATATTTTTTTCGGAATATCATTAAAAATCACGTCATACATAAATTTAAGGACACTTAGCACAGTTGCAACCTTCTGCCAGACACCCATAAACTTTTAAAAAATATAATATGCTTTCGTTATAGTATCAAAGCTGAATTTTATATATATTACTTGGGGACGATAAAAAATATTACTTCAATAGCTAGAAAGCTTTAATGTTTTTTTTCTATCTTGCCAGACACATTGAAATTCTGTGGTAGCGAGTGCAAGGCAACAACTGTTCAAGCGCATGCGAGTGAGATAGATTGTTTAGTCTATTGCGATCACTTTAGAAATCCAAAGAAAAAATAGTTTTATTACGTTCATAAACATTATGATAAGTAAAAAAATATTTTATAATTACTGAGTACAAGAAAAGTTCTGTTACACGTAAAAAAAAAAATTAATCTTTGCTTAAAATTCAACATTGTCGTCGATATTTTCATCTTCGTCACTACCAATACAATTAATTTTCACAAAATTTGGTACGAGAAGGTTTCCCTTAAAACACAAAAAAAGGTATTAAAAACTGGTTCGTCATATTCTGAAACAGCATGAAGGCCATTTGCATTGGTCACCATTTTGAACCTCTGTTAAGTGATATGAACTACTCTTGACCTGGCAATCTGCTCTCCAGACTTAGACACTACGTTACTAAACGGCGAATCTTAATTGGCTCTTGCACTCAAATTGAGCTATAGCGTTTTGTGACATATCATGAAGTAAATCTTACTTTAAAATTAAAACTTGTATTCAATTTGACTGCAGATACCTATTTCGGTAACAAATTTACTTATAATTGCATATTCAGGTAAAGAATGTAATTTACAAAATTCTAAATACATACAATGAAAATCGTTTAACACGAAAGCTGAGGGGAATGAAATATATTTTCCTGTTAAAAGATATTGCAAGAAATTTAACTTAACAAAGTTAAGTTTATTAGAGTATGTTTTATTTACATAGATATGTGTATATGTATTTAATAAAAATAAGTGAAACAAAAACATTTACAAGATCTTAATGGAAATTAAAACTCAATTTGCACCTTTTTTGAAAAGCAAAATTTTTTTTGAGTTTTAGGAAAATATTCCGCTATTTCTCTTTGAATTGTCTTTTTCATTATAAAACTGAGATCAAATAAATCGCTGTCGTCAATTTATGTTTTAAATTTCACCATTAGAATGTGCATCTACGTAACTCCTCGTATTTTCATGACATTCCTCATTTTTGTATCAAGTAAAAACATGAAATTTATTATTCAGTTTCATTCTGACCGTCTAAATCTCTATCAGTGATATTGTTTTAGCTTTTAACAAACTGAAAACTGTATTTGTCGGCAATAATAGAGGATGTTCACACCATATCATCATCTGATGCAAATAATTATCCCAATGGTAAAGTTGGAGAGTTTAATAATACAGGAAAATGACGTGAAACCTCCTCTACTTCATTTTACATCTATCTTAAATCTCTAGTGTTTACCATATACTTTGCTTAGGGATAACAATACAATTAATCGAAATACCAAATACCGGTATTTTTATCCATTTGCAAAAATTTTTAATACCGGTATTCATAAGTTTAAATACCAGTTTTTTGGTATTTACTAGAAATTTTTTAAATCATCTCCAGGTGTCATCAACATAGCAAATTAGTATAAGGCTTTTTTTTTCATTTCTTCCTAATGAGTGAAATTTTTAGGCTGTGAATTTACATAAATTGGCATCGCATAGTCAACAGAAATGATAAAATATGCGAATCAGCCAATGAAGTGACCAAAACTATTCTATTTCAGCTCACAGTGGTACTGTATAAGCGCATCACATTTGCAGAGCGCTCTTTATCATTTATTCAGTTGTCTGGTAATTCATCTTAATTATACGATTCTTGAGAATATGCCAGGAATTCTCAAAAGGATTTAACTTTAATAATTTACCAGGTTTATGAAGTACTTTTATTTCATTTTCCCGCATAAAAATCTGCATCCATCTCGAATTGTGACAAGGGTCAAGTCATGTTGAAATGTTACGTCAAATGTTCCTATGGAGGTAACAATCCTACTCCTTAACTTTTCGTCACATTTGACAGAATTCCACATGCCTTTGAGAGGAATTATTTACATGGGCATTTGTTGTAAAAAAAACCAAAATATCTATTTGGAAGTGTGTTTTACAATCTGTTAGAAATTATGAGCTCAAAGAGTTTCTACTTCATTCCGTCTAACTTTATTTGATTTGTGTCCCTGCACAAATAAATTTGTTTTATCGCAGAAATTCACCTTCCTGTTGTTAACAGTCCATTTTTGGTATTTTCTGAACCATGACAAACGTTTTTAATTTTCTGAGTAAGAAATTGTTTTTCCTGAGGCCTTACGGCGAACTTCCAGAAGACTTTTCCGCACAGTTGAAGTACTCAATTCAGCACCATGTTCCAATAAAACTTTTTAAGACCCATGCTTGTCTTTCTTGGATTTATTTTGATATTTCTAATTAGAATTTTATCAGTTATTTGAGTAGTTTTCCGTTCACGCCCACACGTATTTTCCTTTTCTTTTTGAATAGGTTATCCCGAAATCTTGAATTGCTCATACAAATCTTGAAATTCTTTATTTCCCCATACTAACTGTCGTAGCAACATTTTTAAAATTTATACAACTGTGATCATCACAAGCGATTATTTTAGAACGCTTCCTCGGTATAATGTCCATATTTGAACAAAAGCCAAACTAAACTGTGTTACACAGAACAAAAAATTGCCCCACTTGTTGCCGCACTGAAATTTTCATAACTGATGAACTAAAACTGGTCAAACGAGTACAGTATGTTCAAGGTCAATCCATCACTCTCCCTCTAAGCAGATATAACCGTTTTGAGGTAGTTCGGAACATAATTGGTCCTCGCATATCAACATAGAGATGAAAAACAGGTTTGTCCGTATTAATTAAAACCGTATTAGTACATTAATTGAACATTGAGAGAGCAAGTAGTACTCCGTGCAAAAATTCCAAAGTTGATTGAGTTGGACTTAATTAAAGGTATTGACCCAGTCTAGTATTATCTGGAAACTTTTATCGTTGGATATTTTTGTACTTGAAACTTGTAAATTTTACCAATTAAGAAATATGCAGGAGTTAGTGGTAAAACCTTTGAAGAGTCATCGTAGATAAAAGCTATTCACCTTCAATTAAACATGGCTTTCATTTTGAGGAAAACCTTTTCTAGCTCATTCATAGAGAAACTAGAAAGACCCATTACTTATCTTAACCAAGTGTTAATTAATATAAGTGTCTCTTACAGAACTATGATAATATAGGAGGAAATAGGACATACTTATTACAAGCCTTCTGAAATCAGAATAACGTTTTTTTCTTTTTTTACTCATGCCCTTCCAAAGGCAGACAAAATTTATATTTTCCCTTATATGTTATGGGATACGGAACTGGTTTTAATTTTAGTGCAATCGCATGATATGGGCCCTTCTAACACCACCACCAAGCACTATATAATGGGAAAACTAAGTGCAGTTTTCGATGTACTGGTATTGTTTCTTTTGTTTTGAAAAGCAACTGTAGTTGGTATCGAAGAACAATAGGAGCGTCATTCCAGTCCATTTCTGAACTTAATTAAGAATGAATTGCTGCGTGTAGAAACCAGGTATAAACTCACCGAGAAATCCATGATTACGACGTGGGTAATGGAGAAACAATGTTGCGTCATACTGCAGGGAACAACTAATTAGTGGAACCAAATATCCAGTATTGCAAATAGTTTATAAAAATGAAAATTTTCTTATGTATTTCGAAATTAAAACTTAGATCAGTAAATGTATTGTAGTGGTTTGAGTTAAATGGACTTTTTTAAAGTAAAACGATGAAGAAGTAAAACGCTTGATATAAAGTACGAGTCTTCAACTAGTGACCTGCTGAGAGCTTGTTGATGCCCCTTATTTTATTTGAGAGAATTACAAGAAAAATTTTTTTTTCATGTTTCAAACATGTATTGGCTTAATTAAATAAAATTCAAAAAAAAAAATTCAAAACAAACTTTTTTAAATTGAATGATTTAATACCAAGGCTCATTTTTATTGATTTTTTAAAATAAAAATAGTTTAACTATGCCCAAAATCTCAGTAATTTCTGAAAAAAAGGGGTTTCTTATCTCTAACTGGTTTGCAAAGTTGTATATATATTTTTTTTTTCAGTGTTGCCACACACAATTAAACTGCAAGTATTCAAGGGGTGCTGTTGAGAAAACGTATGGTATGTTAACGTTTCAGAACATTTGGAAGGTAAATAAGTAAGAAAAAGTTGCTATTTCACCCGTTAGATGGCACTTTTCGTGCTTCAATGCTAATTGACGGCATGTATGCAAATTTTAAGCCCATCGAACAGTATAAAAAAAAGACCACATTGTGTAATTGTGTATCATGACTCTAAATATTAAGGAAGTGCATTGTTAGTGAAATAATTTTATTAGAATGTTAGCAATGTTTCAGCTACTTTGAACTAATACCGGCGTATGAAAAAATTGAGAAGAGGTCCAATGAGTGGGTCAATGGATTAAAAAAATATTATTTCTAAATTGGAAAAAACAGGAGAATTAGGCATTATTCCAGGCAGAAGAGGGTGGTGTGCGTCCTGTAAACCCGGAAAGAGTGCAATAAATTGATGACGCTGTTACTACTACGAGAATCAGCTTAGGAGGCAGTATGCTGCAACATGTGAGCGCAAGAACTGTGACTCGGACATTATCGGACAATGGTCAACTGTGTATAAGTTTTGCGCCACATTTTTCGTCGTTATTCATATAAAGTTAAAAGGCTTCAAGCATGTGATTGCATCTGGTGGTTCACATATTGAGCACAACATGTGACAATTTCATTGAATAAATAACACTGGGCAACAAAAAAGAAAAAAAATGTCTCGGAAAGAAAAATATGCGATTCTGATAGCATGTCTTCTGAATGTAAATATGATATCGATTTTTCTTCATCACGCAAACGTTTCTAGAGACAGGCATTTATAATTTGAAACACTTTGATATTTTCTACATTCTTAAGTACACAATATTCGAACATTCGGAGTCACCTCGAAATTGGGAAATCGCGATTTTCTTTTATATTTCGCCTGTGGAGTATCCCTCTTGATGATCCAACAATAATCGCACAGCATAGTAGCATTCTATTTGCCTTAATATCTCTTTTCTATCGATGAAACCTCCTGATAAAAGCGTTCTCCGTGCTCATCGCTCACTGCACCAAGATTTGCCGGGAAGAAATCTAAGTGCGAGTGCAGGAAGTATATTTTTAAGAACATATTACAGCCCAAATTTTTATAAGATGTTATAAGATCATGAACAATATCACGGTAATTTTCCGCCTTTAGATTTCCCAAAAAACTGTGAGTTACAGTTTTGAACGCTTGCCAAGCTGCTTTCTCCAGTGGATTTAATAGTTCCTAAAACTTCTCATCATGCATTAGTGATCGTATTTATGGACCCACAAATATCTTAATTTTTGCTTCACTAATTTTAGGAAACTTATGTTTTAAGTACATGAAACCAGGAGTATTGCTTTTTTATTAATCCTAGTTTGATATGTAACGGAGGTAGATACACATTTTTAGGATTACACAATGCGTCATGTTTCACATTTTCTGTCCATGAATGAATGATTCGCGTTTAGGCCACTCTTTTCTGATGTAATGGTTTTTTCTGCACCTACTTTCCCAAAGACACAACAAATAACAGTACTTTGTGTAACCAAGCTGCAGACCAATAATAAATGCAATTACCTTCAAATCACCACAAATATTCCATTCCTACATTGCATATTGAAGCTTTGCCAATAGAAATTGAAAGTTTTCATACGTTTCTTTCATACTAGCAGAGTGAGCCACAGGTATTCATGGTAATTTATTTCTATTCTGCAGAAGTACTGCTTTCAAACTTGCTGTGGAGGAATCAATGAACCAGCACCATTCTATAGGGTTATGTTCAATACCAAATGTCTCCATAAGAGAAGAAATGTCCTTACAAAACACTAAGCCATTTTCTTCAGGAAAATAGTCTTTACATTGAGAATGACGACTACAATAAGTACATATATTTGTATTCTTTTGAAGAAGATTCCATCCTTTTAGCCTTTAACCAAGTATTTCAGACTGTTTTTTGGATAAATTTAAATCTCGTATGAGATCGTTAAGATCTTCTTGAGTCAATAAATGAAGCTAAGATGAACAGCTTGGTTCAAATGTTGTATCACCACAAACTGTTTTTCTTCTTCCGTACTTCTATCGGAATCTGAGCTCTTTTCATCTACTGTCACATGTTCTGGAGGCTTTTGGTATGGGCAATTTTTCGCTGTAGGAACTGGTCTCATTGCAGATTGCTAGTCAGGGTACACCACTGTATGTTTTGATTTTGACGTAATCCCTTTAATGTTTGTTAAGCTGAAATAACAGTCAGATGAGTGATCTTTGGCTTCCCTCCAAATCATAGGGATAACAAATGACATGCGTCGTGTGCCATTTTTCCATGCAGTGAGAAGCCTACTACAAGATAAACAACAGATATGGGGGCCCAAGTCCTTGTTTGGTTCCCCACTTTACACCCAAAAAAAAGTTCATAACACTTTTTTACTAATGGAGTAAGGTTCGCCTTTGGAACTTAAGCGTCACTTCATCACATACATAACAAAAGTTGTTAAAATGGTTTAAACAAGCTCTATGCATTTTGTAACTAAAAACCAATTAAAAGAAATAAATTTGTAAAGACATAACATACAACAATCCAGGAAAAAAACACTCATAATTACGTGTTTACTGGTTCACTACTATCTCACAACTGACATCCTTCTAATGAATGCATGCTAGTCTAGACCATGCCTCTGCCTGTCTGTTGTGTATGGTGCCAAAGTGTCTGTACATGTCTGAACTTGCACAGCAGAAGCAATGATACCATTTGAGTTAACTCATGTGGTTCCATCACATTTACAATGCTCTAGGAATTTTTATTTTACAATGGACAAATGGTCGTTTATTAAAAAAATATTTAAATACATTAATAGAAATTAAAATTTAAAAAAAACTGTGGGTGATGGAGAATTTTCGAATACATATTTGAGAACACGATACAAAACTGCATTAAGTACAACTATGGTACTCATGAGACAAAAATCATGTTGACCAGTGTAATCTTTGAATTGTTTTCTAAATCTTCTTAATGGATTTTTTTATTTGTGATCTTAATTTACGTTAATTGTATAACATGATACTAAAAAGTTTAATTACTGAAGTGGTAAGATTTACTTATGGAACTTTGATAAAATAAAAGTGATGATTTATATTGATTATATGTACCTTAGAATGTCATTATGCTCTCTCTATCGGTTCTGGAAGCCGTATATGCCACCGGTGAGCTTTGAAATGCAATACATTGCCATCTATAGGATGAAAATGGCGAATATTTTTCTTTGCATATTTAATTTGCGCATGTTTTGAAACGTGTAGATACCAAATCCAACTGGAATATTCTCAGTGGCTTTCTCTCCAGCACTCCCTGAACATTCTCAGTTTAATTATGAACAACCTTTTTAGACGCATACCAATAACACAAAGATCTTTTTTATATGTAAATTTTCTGAGTACACATTATTTATCAGACCGCTGATCTTTCTGAACTTATTGATGTGGCGCTCAGAGGGGACAAAAGGTGGAAGAACCCAACATTAGAGTATCACAAATATGTTAAATAACTTACCAGTTCAAATCTGGTATTGAATCTCACAGCAGTACATTATTTAATAGAAACTTTTTAATACTCATTTTTACACATATTGTAATAACAGGTTTGTTATGTGACTAATAATAGAATTTTAATTTTCTTTCTTGTTATTTAAAAGATTTTCAGTCATTTAATCACATTTTATATAAAATGTAAAAATATAAATATATACACAGACAAAAGGTATCAAATATTTTATTTCAAAGTCTATTTTACAGAATATATGAATTGTTGAAAAAATAAATTTTTATTAAGTTCTGGTTTTTTCTACGGCAATTTGGAAAAAAAAAATTGTTCTGAAAATATTATCCGAACTTCGATTTTTTATAAAATTTATATTTATTTAATATTTTCAAATCATGATGAGATCGTTAGCTATTGCAATGAATATGCGATTTTAACTATTATTAGAAAAATGGATGCAGGAATATTCTAAGATATTGAAAATTAGAGAGCTATTGACTGGTGGGGCTATTGAGTATGCGATCTATTGACAAGATTTCAACCGTGTGAAAGGAGACCAAGAGAATGAAATTGTTCGAGGACAACAAGATGTATCACTCTGGAATGACTTCGGTCTTGCTGCACGTTTCCTGAGATGGAAGCGGCAGAGAAGGCTCATCCGAGGTAGGGAAAAAGGGAGAATGAAACGCTGTCCGAAAGAGCAAGTTGAGAGGATGAAGGCAAGAGAATGTTCAAACACCCATCAAGGGAAGGAAGACAGGATGGAAAGAAGAAACAACTGAGAGTTTTGCAATGTTTTGATGTTAAAATTTAAAAAAATCAATATATTGTAAGTGAAATTTTGAGATATTGAGTAAAGATGTATTAAAGATATTGCCGCGGGTGAAAGGAAGGGAAAAAAATTGTAAGGTAGTTTAATTACCTACATGCAAATGAATTGGTAAGATACTTTTAAAGTACCTTCAGGCTGAATAAGGTAACCTGATACCTTGGTGGCTATGGAAATGGTACTAATACCGTAGAAAAGGGGCTATGGGGACAAGGTACATTCACATACCTTAGTCTGAGCAAATAATTTTGAATATGAAAGCTAATTTAGAATTTGTTAAGGAAAGCAGCCAAAAAGATGAAAAAGAAACAAGACACCAAGTCATTACAAAACCCTCCGTCGTGTCTTCGTTCCCTCCCGACCTCTTTCCGTTGTGTGGCATTAAACGTCCTCTCGCCCACAGCCTCTCAACTCGCTTTTCCAAGCAGTGTCTCACTTTCCCTTCCTCCCAGCCTCGGATAAACCCCCTTTGCCGTTCGCACCCCAGGAGATGAGCGGCCGGACTGGAATCTTTCCTGAGAGATACAACTCGAAGGGTCTCGGACGAATCCCATCCTCTTGAACTCCTTTCACACGGTGTTACAGATTCCGGGCTATTGATTCAAAAGGTTTTTTTTTTTAAGATAAAGCTCTATGGAAATAATGTGATTTGGTGAAAGCTATTGATGATATTTTTTATGGAGTTTTGTTTTATGTAATTTGGGTATTTTCTTTATGGATTTTTTAATTTTTTTCCAAGTATTTTTTTTCTTTTTGTATATAGGAATATCTGCGTTTGATGAATGTTCTGAGAGGGAAGAAAGGTTAAAATATGCGTCGATCTCATCATGATTTGAAATTGTGTTCATATTTTCGACATTTTTTATGCAATCCACTTTTCCTTCCATCTCTTCTTGTTCTGCTGCCGGTGATTGGTCAGTAACGGTTTTTTCAATTATAGCTTCTATCGTCGTTTGAGTACTATTATTTTTTTTGTAAACGGAAGTTTGGGTGCTAGAATTTGTTTGTGGGGTAAAGGATTGTGTGCAGCTATTTTGTTTAGGTATAAAAGTTTGAGAACTATTGTTAAATTGTATTATTGTTTTGGTTTCAGTATGAACAGATTTGAATATTTTAGATTTTATTTCGGGTGTTTGGGTTTGTGAATTTAATTTTTTAATGATATTATTATTTATTTTTTCCTCTAATTTGCAGATTTTGTATAAAAGAACTATTACTATTGTGAAATTGACGAGTGATGGAAAGTGTAAGTATTGGTACATATTGAAAAAATTATAAAGGACCATCACCGACAGCAAAACGTTAAAAATTACACTCCATAAATTTTTCATTTCCATCCTTTTCTGAAATGTCCTGGAAAAATAGATTTTTTTAGAAACAAAAAAAAGTATTATTTTATTATTAATCTATTAAAGTATGTAAAAAGTTTCTTACTTGAGATTAAAAATAGTACCTGAAAATTCAGAAATTCTAATTTGCTTCCAATTTTCTTACGTTTGAAGTATATATTTTTCTTAAACGCAATCCTTTGTGTAAATATTTTTTCTGATGAAACGTTATTGTTCTTTTTTACACTTTGCTGTTATCAAAAGTTTGCATTGGCGAGTGGTATCAAAGGTTTTCAAAAAAATTCTAAGCGAAAATATTTTACAATAATTTAGACTTCGATTCTTCATTATTTCAATATTTTTTTCTTATTTCTCGAACAATGTTTAAAGATCTCGAAGAAAACGATTACAAGTTGCCACTCACGCAATATTTTACAAAATTAAAATCTTTGCAAAAAGTTTTAAAGTTCTCTAATTCATTTAAAATCTTTTAACCCTTTATCTACCGTATTATGAAGTACTGTAATTTTTTTCAGTGAATATATTTTTTAGAATCACTAGATTAAAAATCAATTTTACACTTATCATTTGACACTAACTACTTTTTCGGAACAAAAATGACAATCTTTGAAATTCGATCAAAATGTAAGCTGAAATAGCTGTTTCTACTATAAATGTATATATTCTGCTTTCCCGCCAAAGTACTCCTCACAGAACCGGCGCTGACATACGGTTTGGAAGAGTGGATTTGAAAGAGATTATTCCAGCTATGTATCGTCAGTGTATTGATCAAAATGTTTATTCTATGGAATATTAATTGATTGGTACTTATAAGTACCGTCAGTATATAAAGGGTTAACAAACGTTTTCTTTTATTTAAATCCATGATAATTAATATCGAAAGAAAATCACTGAAATTTCAACAACAAAAAGATCATAAATATTAAAAGATTTGGGTGCTTGTGTGTGAAAAATTACTCATATTCGTAATCTGTTTAATTAATGCAAACAGTTTGATGTAACCAAAAATGTTTCAAACCGTATTCCTTTGATTTCCTTCTTTCTTAATAAGCATTATAAAATTCCGTCGAATGAGTTTTCGAAAATGTTTATTATTAAACTATTTCCTAATCATTGGTTTAACTTTTCTAAAAATAAACATCTTCAGAATTTAATATTTTTTTAAGCTGTTTAAATTAAAATGAAGAATCAATTATTTAAGCAATGTTTTTTTTCCTCTCCATTGAAGCCTAGACTTAAATTTTTAACAATAAGTAAATGAAGTGTGAGCAAAGCAAAAGTCTTTTTTGCACACACAACCATATCCATACGGAATATCTATCATGTATGTAATTTCGAATATTCGTGCAAAACTTGATGGTTAAGAAATAAAACAATAAATGTAAAGTAGTTCGAGCAGGATATTAGAATTTTGTTTTCCTTCAAAAAAAGTATGATTTCTTTTACGAATATCCAGAATAATATTGCATTGTCAAAGTATCCAAATGTATGGAATAGGATTTACACTTACGTAATGGTATAGATTGTAAATATTTTTGTAGAATTGGTTGAATAGGCAGAATTGTATTTCTTCTTTCTGTAACAATTCACTTTTAAGGTCTATTTCGCTTCACTTTTTGGTTTCCTACTTTATGCTGTTCTTTTTCTCTTTAGAGCTTGCTGATATTTCACTTCTAACTTTGTTGATGTGGTTCTGAAAAGTGACGTGTATAAAGTGAAACAATATGCATTTAAACAGTGTATGTGTTCTCAACGATATCTTTAAATAATTATATTATAAATAATAACGAAAAGGCCACGAAACAAATTATACATCTAAATAATTTGTTTAATGAGAACTTTTTTTGTTTACTATGTTTTCATAACCATTTTCATTGTTATCCACTTCTGAGCTACAGTCCAAATTTCAAGTCTCTAGATTATAGGGTAGTTAGTTTAAAATCAATTACAAAATTTGATCCGGACTGACAAGAAAGCGAGTTAATAAAAAAGTGTTCAACAAAAGTAGCAATACATTCGGCAGCTACGCAGCATTGAGCATTTTCGTATTTTTGTCATCCTAGTACAGCAGCTTCTGTTGTGTTTAAATTTAAAAATTAGAAGTTGATCTCAACTGAATACATGTAATTCAAATATTTTGTAATACTCAGTTTCTCATAAACTCTCTCAATCAAACTTTCAGTTTCCAATAGAAGTTAAATAATGTAAGCGGCAATTTAGTAGACACTTCCCAGCTGTAGACTGCCTCACCGGAATTCTACATCTCTACCACCCCTCTGAATTCTGAGGGGTGTGTTCGCTTTGTTCTGAGAATAAACTTTTTGAGGGTAACAGGGAACATAATTCAAGGCAAATGATTATTCCTTATTCGTAACCCGTTTCAAAAATTAAGTTTGTGCTGTTTCTTGAACTTTTGATTTGTCATTACGTTTGCTATGAGCACAAAAATTTTAGGAGGATTTTTAAAGTTTCTACACATAATAACGAAAATCTTTCCAAAATTCCATAAACTTAGTTATTTTTCAAAGTTACGCTACTCCTAAATTCGAACGAAGGAATTGAAATAATTAAAGAAATTATGACGCTGCCTTAAGATTTCTACTGCAGTGCTATAAATCGAAATATTTAATCTCACTCAAGATCTATTAATAAATTTCTGAATATAGATTTTGTTCGTTAGATAAATGATGTTTCATAATTTTGAAAATATGATGAAGTCGAAACTAATTTAAGCAGTTTCTTTGAGGGTTAAATCGGATATTGCTAGCCCTATGTTCGCTGCGGTAACATTAAAAACTGGAACGCAAACCTACTGCCGCATTAGTCGTATCGATGATACAGGGCCCGACAAAGATAATCAAAAATTGTAAAGTTTTTTAAATAGTTTTATTAACAGAGATCCCATTTAAATTCATAAAATCGTCTGCCACTGGCTTCAAACTCATAAATGTTTCCATTGAATCAACTTTGTTTCCAAGATTATAAACTTTTAAGAGCAAGTATTTTTTATAAAAAACAATGAGAAGACTAGAGTTGATATAAACTCAAAAAGGGGTATAAGAAATTTATGTGCAATGTGTCTCATCAAAAGGATGGTTTAAAGAAAAATACATAAAATATTTAGAATAGGAATCTCCATTCGAAATCTTATTTATTTTAAATGGAAACAACCATCTGCCTGTTTGACTGTAGATCAATGGTTTTCGAAAAAAAAAGAATATAACTGAAAATAATATTAAAAGTAAATCAACATGTTACAACTACGCTAAGTAAAGGTTACTAAATAAAAAATAGTGTATTTTTATTCAAATTTTTTACATAATATTAATGGAATTTACTCATTAACAACATTATTTTCTGCCCTAGGTTTTATCTAACCTTGCATTACATTTAGTAATTACGATATGTTTTTGTATATTTTTACAAAAACTTTAGAAGTATAAAAAAATTGAAATTTACTGTATTCGTATTTCGAATTTTGCATTTAATTGGTTTTTATGGTTTTTGTTGTCAGAAACATTGAGATATATCTTTCACTTAAATGCATTCTTCTGAATAAAATTATTATTTTATAAATATGAGACATATTCTTGGTGTTCTCCTTCTCTAAGATTTAGGAACTTTTCCTGATTTAGTTTATACCATAGATATTGTTGATATGTCGATAAGCAATTCCTTCTCGTTCAATAGCAAGTCTTTTCAAGTGTCCATTCATGCTTTTTTTTCCTCTTGTGAGAATGTTTTTTGTATAGGTGTTAATTTATGTTATTTATTTTTATATTTACTTCTAGACTCTGTTTTTTTAAATTACAAGTAGGGAGAGGGGCTTTAATGTTCAATTTTTAAGACTTTTTTTCTAACTCTAACGCATACCATTACACTTTTTTTAAAAAAATATTTCACTAAAGATTATAAAATTATTTTGGAGAACCAGCGGGAATGCACAATAAGATATTCTTAATCTGGTGCATATCACACATGAAGGAATAAGGTTTTATTATTATTTTTCTACATTATAAAAAATTGAAGGGAAATAACTGAAAAAAATCTTCAGAGGTGATTTTTTTTTTGAGTTTCCCCCTCAGAAGATGGGAATGGTTTTGAAAAACATGCACTTACGAGGAAAGTGCAAGGTCTTGGAGTCACTCATTTATTTCAAATTTTGTAGGATGATAGATTTAGTTTCCCAGTTGATAAAGATATATGGTTATAGTGGTCTCTACTCAATTATCTTTTTAAATTTTTGCAATTGAAGATGCAACTCACTCGTTCAGTTCAGTTCTGTAGCAGACGATTACACGTAAAGGGTTTAAATCGGTATACTCTGTCCTTAGGAGATGGATTCAAATCCGTGATGGGTGAATAATGTTTTTGAAATTTCATGCCTATTGTTAAATATAAAGATACATAATGGACTTTAAACAAATTTTAATGAAATGACTTTAAAGACTAAAAACATTATCACAGTTTTTTTGTCATTATCAATCGTATAAATACAGAATGATATTTATTACAAATTATTAAAGCATTTAGCAATTACTGGAAAAAATCGTTTTAACTGCTAGTTAATCGTCCCTAAAAATATTTTCAAACAAAACATCAGATTAACAGAATAAGTTTAAAGATATGATCAGCTTCTCACCCGTCATTATCGGTACAGTGGTGTAATTTGCCATTAAAGGAAATGAAACAATTTTAAAAAGCATCTCGCGCAATAAATTAGTGCAGTATTGTTGCACAGGTATATTTAGTTGTAAATATATATTAAAAAATATTGATTTGGGGCCCTATAACCTTATATCTTCATCAACACATGGAATTAAATCTTTGATCACAAAACCTTCACTCTCCTTGTCCTACTCGTAGTAATACAAACTCTATATACAAAGTAAAATTATTTATTTTTCTTTTATCCTTAATTTAACACGTGGGATGCTTGAGTATGTTTCCCTCGGACAACAACAAGGTTCCTTGGAACATATTTTGGAGATCCCTGATGTAGATATTCGCATTTAAATCTACATGGATGCCACTTAATAGGAATAAAGTATATGTGTCACGGAAATTGTCCACACATTTTATCATTTTTTTCTACAATGAACAATTCTGTATCATTTGGATTGTAATAATAAAAAAATATTATTATTTTCTTATATTATATATATTATTTCACAAATACCCGATTTTATTTAACACACCATGTAAAGCAGGCGAAATAGATATATTTGTATAAAAAAAGTGAGTTTTTCCTTCCACGTTCTTTTAAGCAATGCAATATGAAATTAAGTATGTGTTTTAAAAATCCCACACATTTATCATAAATTTTAAATTCATGCATATGTTTGGGAAAATAATTAAAATAAAACGTGTAAAGCATAAATGTTGCATTAACATAAGAAACTAAACTAGCCTTTTAAATAATTATGAATTAAATTATTTAGTGCTTCTTGTATATAAAACATTTGTTATTGCCAAGATAAGAATAAATCGCAAATTTTTATACTCATAAAGACTTATCATATCTACTAATTTCAACAAGTTTCTTTTTAATTGTTTTATCACAGACAGAATGAAACTAATATATTTAGATAGAGCACATTTTTAGGTTTCCAAAGTTTTATAACATAATGTTCTTTTTTTCATATAATACAGTTTGTCAAAAAGAATTGGGACAAACTACCAATTTATAGATTAAAATCGTAATATTTTATTTAAACATACAAATTAAAACAAAAAAGAAGTAAATGTTATTTGGGCAAGTACAATTAATAATAATTTGAACAAAACTCATGCATAAATCCAATTATGGTTAAAAATTGAAAATTAATGAAATCAACTTAAAAAAACTTGCTGAAAGAAGTATTAGGACACTTCACAATAAATTAAGGAATATTAATTCAAACATTGAAATTAGTACCTTGTTTAAACGCCCTTGCTATTTATGATTTACTGAAGTGGCAGGAGATTTTGGAAAATGATCTATGGATTTTAGTTCACTCTTTGACCAAATATTTTCTTAAATCCTGCTTGTTATAAACTTGGTGCTCATAGTTTTTCTGCAAATGATACCACACATGTTCAAACTGATTAATGTCTGGGTTTTGTTTAGGAGTCTTAATAACACTACGACAGGAGTAGATTACAAATGTCTTGCAAATATCTGCAGTATGCTTCGAGTCAATAACTTTTACAAATTAAAATGTCCTGAGATACCCAGCTTGCTTACACTCTGCTTTAAATTTCTTTTGAGAATGTCAAGACACAAATATTTATTCATTGTACCATTAATTAAAAAAAACCCGAAACCAGAGCTTGCCATGCATTCCTAGACAAATTGATTACCCATCCATACTTGACCGAAGCCCGTAAAGTTTTCGCATGCATCGCTGAATTTGATTTTCGCCAAACATTTTGATTGATATACGATCCGAAACTGTTACATTTGATTTTATAAACAAAAATTACATTTTCTCACCAGTCCATTGGCTGTCTTACATACATTTTAGCAAATATTAAACCTAGCTCGCGTTTTGGCTTTGCTTATGTAGGACATTCTTTAAAGTACTCTGGTATGATACTTATATTTTCCAAAAACATTTTTGACAGTTTCAGGACTTACTCATTATCCTAACCTACTTTTTCATTGCAAAGTCAGTATTACTGCACTAGTTTTTGGATTCATGTGTACTTTTGTCACGCAATCCTCCTCTCTCCACGTTCATAAAATATTTTCGGACACCCTGATCTTTTCTTGTTCTCAACACTATTTGCATTCTTGAACTTGTCAATGATGTTATAAGCAGTAGACATTAACAATTTCAAAGGTTTTCCTATGCATCAAACTGATTTTCTTGCTTTCCAATGACTTATAACGATATTTCGCTGACCAAAAGATATATCTTTGTGTCTCGATAATTTTTCTATAAATAATATTATGTGTTAAAACGTTTATATGTGTAAACTTTTAGTAAAAAAAAGTGGCGTGAAATTAAATTCTATTGATTCGTTGTATATTTGTTAAATTTCTGATTCCAAAAGTGTCCAAGTGCTTTTTTGATTCCAGCGTGCTTTTGAATTTGTTTGAGAAGCTAGATCAATTTATAATTCAAAATGACTAATTAAATTTTCAAAATACAGTATAAAAAAGTGTTAAAACTTTTCTTAATTCATTTTGATTAAAGCAATAAATATTTTCATTAATGACTTGGCCAAGTGTCCCAACAATTTTGAGGGAATTTATGAATGTTTTCAACAACGAATGAATTGCAGGTGCAAATCTTCTAATAAGGATCATTATCAAAATTATTCTTTAAAAGTTTGCAATTTTTTCTACTTAAATACTTTTTTTTACCTTGAAGGGATCTTCTGTTTATCTATAGTAATAAAGCAATGATTCTTATGGCAACACTAGACATTATCTGTTCTACAGTACGAAGTATACGCTTGGATGCCTTTAATAATAGCCATGTTATAGGTTTAACTGTTTCTTACACTATAAACATGCATACAAATCTTCAAACTTGTCGAGATTTGGATTGTTCGTTCAGATGCCTTTTTTTTCTCGTTATCGCCGTTGAAAACGTAATAATTTACCAAATTTACAGCATTTTCAAAAAATTTCTAAAGTTTTTAAATCAAGTAAACAATTTTAATTAACCCTTTCCTTATATTAGTTTCTTGTTAATTAATATAGCGCGATAAGTATGACTCAAAGTGCTTCAATTACAAAGTCCCCAGTGATGCAAGAAATGCATGGTTTAAGATTTACTTACATCCGTAAGACCATGCTCATACTTTTAACCTGTGCTACCCAATTTTCAAACACATAATCCATACAATAACAATGTATTGAATTTAATATAAACGTACTTTGAATGTAAAGTTACAATACGACTTTAATTATAAACCGTAAAATAAATTATCAAAGTAAGTATTACATTTTGTATATAATGTTATATTTGACAAACCCTTGAAATGACTGGTGATTAATCTTGTTCTTAACTTAATATTGTTAAATGAATTATCAAATACACTGATCAGTACTGTTACATTTATATATGTATTATTACAGTTTAAATGTGCATTTGTTTCTTATTATTTTAAAATGCATTTTGTTTTGCTTCGTTTCAGTAAATTAATAATTTTTTTAAGAAAAATTGTCTTAGAATTTGTCTTCCCTCCCCTTCTTAGTGATATCACGCCACCCGAGGGCGCGAGCTCCACAGTTTGGGGAACACTACTGTAAAACATTCTGTTCTTGAAAACTGTTTGAACTACGCAGATGTGTGTGTATGGGGGGGGGGTTAGAACCGTATTCCTTCGATTTTTTGCATTTCTAATAAGCATTGTACAATTCCAGAAATAGAGTTTTCGAGAAAACGTGCATTATTAAAAAATTTTCTGATATTAGGTTTTTTTTTAATATCCCTCTTAAAAAAGGTATCTGTGAATTTTAAATTTTCAATAACATTTTAAATTTTAATGAAAAAACAACTGTTAAGCGATGCTATTTTTTAAATTATATCTCATTCCATTATTTGTAACAATAATCAACCACTTTCATGAGAAGAATATTTTATGTATGTAACTTTGAAAATTTGTGAAAAATATGGATCATTAATAAATAAAACGATAAATGTGATGTATTTCAATCAAAATACTAGAAAAAAAAGATTTCTTTTAAAAAAAGTTCGATTACTTTTACAAATATCCACAATAATATTACAGCATCGAATATCCGAAATTATGAAAGAATATTTACACTTACGGAATAATATAGCTTGTAAATGTTCTATAGAATTGTTAGAATAGGTGGAATTGACTTTCTTTTTTTCTATAACATTTCTCCTTGAATATCCATTTAGCTTTATTTCTTGGTTTTTCACTTTTTCGCTGTTTTATTCTTTCTAGAGCTTGCTGGTATTTCTCTTCGAATTATTTTGCTGTGGTTCTGAAATTAGATGTGTTTCAAGTGAATTAATATGCCTTTTTAGATTATATCTCAACCCATCATTTGTAACAATAAATAACTATTTTCATATTAAAAATCTATCAGTTATGTTATTTCGAAAATTTGTAAAAACTATTATCATTAATAAATAAAACAATAAATGAACAGTAGTTCAATCAGAATAATAGAGAAGAAATATGTTTTTCTTTAAAAAAAGTATGATTTCTTTTAGAAATATCCAGAATAATATTACAGTTTCGAGTACATTCAATTGTATGAAATAAGATTTACACTTACGTAACAGTATATCTTGTAAATGTTTTCGTTGAATTGGTAGAATAGGTAGAATTGACTTTTCTCTTTTTTATATCAGTTCTCTTTCAAGGTCTATTTCGCTTTACTTTTTAGTTTCTCACTTTTATGATGTTTTTTCTCTCTAGAAATAGCTGATATTTTGTTCCTAATTACGTTGAAGTGATTCTGAAATAAAATGTGTTTCAAGTGAAACAATATGTCTTTTTAACAGTATATGTGTTCACAACAATATCTAAAAGAAGGAGCATTATAAATAACAAAGTAAAGTGCGTAACAAATAATATTTCAAAAAAAAAGTAACAATACATTCGTCTGCTACCCAACAATGAGTATTTTCGCATTTTTGTCATCCTCGTAATTCTCACTTTAAACCACAATAATAAGGAACTATACTTATTTGGTTTGCTTCAAGTATATTCGTTTTTTTTTGTATTAAATATCAAAATTAAAAGTTCAATTCAATTGAATGTGCAACATTCAAATTTTTGCAAACCTCAGATTCGCTTAAACTCTTTCAGTTAAAGACTCAAATACATTTTGCATTCGTATGATATAAACTTCATCGGTGTGGACAATTTCTCGCTGTATAATGCCACACCACTTTGATTTGATTTGGATCTGAAATCATAGGGGCGTGTTTGCCTTGTCCTGAGAATAAAAAAGTTTTTGATGTTAATATTGGTAATAATTTAGTATAAAAATAAATTATTTATCCCCAACTCCTTTCTTAACATAAGTCTGTGCAATTACCTAATCTTCGATTTGTAAATACTTTGATATGAATACCCAGTATCTGACTTTTTGGTGTGCCTTTTAATTTTCTTATCATCATAAAGAACTTTTTTGCTGAAATCGGATCTTAACACACTGCAAAGTAATTTGTGTGAACCTGCCTAAGCAGCAAAAGAGGGATTTGAAATAACTGATGAATATTATTATATACCTTTAAGGTATCCGACTAGGTTGAAAATGTTGAATTTTTTTATGATTGTAAAACAAAGCCCCAACCATTAAAATTCCAAAACAGTTTTTCTTTTAATTTTACGTAAATTAGAACTCTAGATATAGTAAATTTTAGACGTTATAGTAGTTGAAAACGAAACCATAAGTAATGTCATCGGGACCTGGAGTAAGTGACATATGCAGCGTTTAATTATTATTTCCCTAAAATGGAATTTCAAAAACCAAAATTATATTTATCTGTTTACTAAGCCACAGTTGCTAATAATTATTTCAAACAATTTTGTAGCAAAGTATTAGCAACGAAATTTTAAGACTATGACATCATTCGACGTTAGATTTACCACGCCTATCTTAATACTGTTTTTTCTATATTTCGTTTTATTTGTAGAATTTAAATTATTTTAATTTAATCTTAAATTTATTTTACCTGAAATCATGGGTAAATGTCATTCATATCGTGCATGTAAAAGAAAATTTCACGGAAACAAAATACATGCACTGAAACTGCTACATGCAAGGAAGAAAATATGACCAACAGTTTACTGAAGCTGCAGCAATGTAATCAGGTAAATAATGATGAAAGTAATATTTCAGAACATTTAACTGGAAACAGGTTGATTGATCTGGAAATTTTAATTCGTATTTCTTCCTTATTGTGTTTCCCAACGAAAAAGTGTACATCAGGAAGCCTTTATCTTGTGGAAGATTCAAGGTTTGGATTATCTTCAAACTGTTCTTTGCAATACAAAAATTGCAGTTTTATATCTGCATTTTGTACTTCTAAAAAGTTAGACAAAATTAATGAACTCAATACTCGTTTTGTTTATGGCTTAAGATTGATTGGTAGAGGTGTTTCAGCAGGAAGAAAACGTTGTGCTGTTTTGAATCTACCTCCCTTTCTCTCGAAGCTTGCATTCCGCGAACAAGAAAAATAACTCCTCATTGCTGCTACTTCCATTGGAGAAAAAATAATGAATGACGCAGCAAAAGGTATTAGGCAATTAAAAAAATCTATACATGATACTGTTAATTGTGGTGTTTCGGTGGATGGTACCAGGCAACGACGTGGTTTTTCTTCGCTAAATGGTTGTGTTAGTGCAGTATCTGTTGATACCGGGAAAATTTTTGACTTTGAAATTTTATCTCAGTTTTGTAGAAAATGCAATTCAAGACGGAGCTACTAAATGTGAAATTGCGGTGTAATCATCATAAAGGGACTTCAATCAGTATGGAACCGGTTGGAGCTTATCGTATATTTCAGAGGTGGAAGATCTTAGAATGTTGTGATACACTGACTATTATGGGGAGGGAGATTCCAAAGCTTTTGATGCCGTGAAGAACATTTACGGGAAAGGTTCTGTTACGAATTTGGAATGTAAAGGGCATAGTAAAAAAAGAGTTGGGACAAGGCTTCGAAAATTAAAAAACAGAAATAAAGAACTCGTAGGGGAAGGTAAATTGACTGATGGTTGAATTAATAAGCTACAGAATTACTATGGAATTGCTATTCGAGGCAATATTGGGAACTTGGACAAAATGCAGACTGCTGTTATTGTTGCCTTCTTTCTTTGTTGCTCATCAAAACATCAGCCAAAACATAACCAGTGCCCCGTCAGAGTAGAAAGTTGGTGTAAATTTCAAAGGACTAAAACTACTAATATTGTGTATCAGGATAAAGTCTTGTGACTGCCACAAAATATTGTAAACACGATAAAGCTAACTTATATGGATTTGTGTGACAGAAATCTTTTAAATAAATGTTTATAGTGCAAAATTCAAAATCCGAACGAACGTTTTAATGCAATTTTGTGGCAGATATTACGAAAAGAAATTTGCGTTGAGCATCAAACTTTGCGTTTAAGAGCTTATATTGCTCTTGTTCAGTTTAATAATGGCTACCAGGGATTAATTTTCATATTAAATGAAATGAGTATTGTTTCGGGATAATACTCCGTAAGGGGTCAAAAAAACCATCGAAAATGATCGCATTCCAGATTCAAAACGTATGTCTCTGCCAACAGGAAAAACCTTCAGAAGAAAACTTAGAGTCATTCGAAAAAAAAGAACTATAAAAATTGAGAAAGAAGGAATAAAATATAAAACTGGAGAATTTTAAGTTGTTGTTTTTTTAATATTTACTTTATGTAACTTATAAGTATATTTTTTTAATGTTTTCTTTTAAGAATGAAATTTTCACGATAATTTTTGCATGGAAACTGGGATAGCTCCAAAACAATTATATAAAATTCAATGACATTTGCAACGATTATGTTATAACCCTTGAGAGTGTAGCAAACCGCAGATTTTAAGTTACTTACATTTAATCAATTTTATAGTCCTTTTTAGCTTAGTAAATAAAGTAATTTTGACGAAAAATCATTAACGTAAACTTCAAATGCTTATTAAATATTTATTTTTGAAATTATTTTTGAACCTGCGGTTTGTGACACTTCAGGTGGATCAATAAATATATCAATGCAATTAAAATTACATTATGTTCAATATATTTTTTATGCAGTTTTTCCTAAAATTGAATTTTTTAAAAAATTTTATAAAATTATTGTTACGAATTTTGTATAAAATAATGTAAATAATTTGTATTTGGATGTGCAATGCCTTTATATTACTCTATGCTATATTCACAAGCAACGCCGTCCCTTACGTTATGATGGCGATTCAATGGGAACTTGGCGAAATAATGACGATAGAGCCAAGTTGGCAACCAATTTGGCGACCAATTTGGCTACCTTGGTGACCATGTTGGCGACTTTGGCGACCAATTTGGCTACCTTGGTGACCATGTTGGCGAGTTCGGGATCCTCTGGATTCTTCTAGTAATTAGTAGAGAAATCTTCTAATTTCACGATCTGTGGCGCAAGCGCATCTTTCCAGAAATTTCGGCCTTTGCTATAAATAGAGAGACTCGCCGCAACAGTCAGTCTGATTTTAACCAGCGAGTAGTGAGCACTGTTTTGATTAGCGATTAGAAGACTTGCCTTGAATTTGATAAGCTCGGCTGTGCTTGTGAATAGTCATTTACATACGTGAATTTTAGACACTGCTTATTGTGTCTGAGTGCTGTTGAAGGTGTGAAATCCTTCTGTTAATTATTTTGCGAATTTTGCTGTTGAATCCTGTATTTTCAAGGATTGATTTACGCCAATAAATAATCATCGCTCGGAAATTGCCTTGTTATTTACGACTGATTTTGCATAAAATCCTTGAACCCCGATCTACGTAAAAATATTTTCTTTTTTAAAAAACAGAAGAGATGCTTGGTACTTTTTTCATAATTATAACTCTTTAAGCCTCTTATATATCTATGTTCTTGAAAACAATAAAATTCTTCTAATAATCAATTTTTGAAAAATTGGTCTTCGACCCTAGTTGGGTTCCTTAAGATTTCTAAAGCAGCCTTTTAAATCGAAAGATTTTATCATTCAATATCATCGTCGTAAGGTTTTGATTTTAGGAACTAATTTGATGTCGGAGTGTTATGCGCCAAGTTGTATGTGTTCGCCAAGAGATGGCCGATAACATTATAATATTGTTCTTTTTTTATCGGGTGGTCATGTGGTTATGTCCCATTGGGATAACGTATAATGTACAAGTAGTTCATTTGTATTGATTTTTTCTCGCGGTAAACCTTATTAATTTCAAACGATTTTATAATTCGATTACTATTAAAGTTAGTTTTAATTGAAGTTAATGTGAGGGTACACTAGAAAGTTCAAGTGAATTTAAGAACTCCGTGGGATATGAAGTACTTTGTTCTTTATCCATGATGGTATTCATTGATAAATATTTCTTCAATTCCATCCTCCTCTGCACGTCGTTTGAATTTTCAATATTGATTTTATGGGTAATGTCATTTTTGGGCGCCAATATTGATTTTGCGAGCAACCACTGATCCCAATTTAAATTTTGATGCAAGCCGGGTAAATTTTTGCAATAAAATTTGCATCATTTTCTACCTTATTACAAAATTCTCTGTAAGTAAAATAGAACCTCAAGCATTTGCGTCCAAACACCCATAATCGATTTCCAATTGCATCTCTGCATAATGTTCCGAATCTACGTCATTATGAAGATGCACTCTCATATTCGTTTTCAGACTAAATTTTTTAACTTTGGCCCATAAGCTTGATAATTCAATAGAGACTGATTTCATTGGCCGTGTACCCCCCTCAGGAATACAGGGAGAGATTTTCAAAAATCACCAGCCAATACATAATAAAGATATCATGCCTCCTATAATATCTGTACAATGTCGTAAATCCTGAAGAGTCCTATTTAACGTTTCTATAGCTTTCTTCTGATACCTCGTACTTCCATCGCACACTAAAAGCTTACAGATGGAAGCATCCTTGCCTTGACAGCTATTTTTTCTGAAATTTCAGATGAGTGAATTCTCAAATTCATGATTAAGTCATAATTTTAAAACGGAATGAGCAGTACGACCGTTCGTCAATCAAGTCTCCGCTATACCAGAAGAAGTCATAGCAACTGCTCTCGTCTGGGTTTTTATGATGTTCATTAATAATAAGTTTAGCAAAATCGTTTTTCCTGTTACTCCAGGGGCATCGAGAAAAGAAGAGTGCACCACTGCCCAATTCTATTTCGCGTAACACTTGTTGTAAAATGTGACTTTGTTCTGGAGTTAATTGAGAGATAAATTCTCTTACTTGATGTTGCAATAATATAAAATCGTAGTATAATTCTCAAGTAATTTCTTTACAGAAGCCATTTCCGTCGACACGTCTAGGGCTAATCATTCCAAAATCATGTGGCTTCTTCCCAATCATTCCTTAAAATCTTTATTGCGTTTCGTTGTACATGAGTTCATTGAAAGACACATTTGCTTGTACTTGCTGCAATCGTCTCAAAATATCTTCCGCCATGTAGTATTTGTACTTATTCCTAAGTGTTTGAGGATTAGAAGTACCGAAGTTGAAATAAGTATTGCTTAAAACTCCCTAATTTTACTCGGCGAGTGACATTTTATGGCCTCCTCTATTGTAACATCTAGTGCATCTCCAAAGTAATAACTCCTGTAAAATGTCTAGGTTATGTATAAGTGAAAAGTGTTGTGCAAAATATGAATATTGTATAATTAGGTTAAGAAAATTCACAATAATAAATATTCGATAAATCAAAAGTTTTTATGAAACTGTTAATTAATATCACCGTAAAGTTTTCAATAGCATGCACTCATTTCACTAAAACTTTATTTCGTTTCCCTCTTTAAGAAGCGAGAGAAAAGTTACTTTAAAATATCTGGGATTTTCGGAATAGAGAACTTATTAGCCGCTATGGCGATATTTCCAAAGTTTGAGTTTGACATTTAACAAACGTAATGCAATAAACGTTTGACTTTTAATAAAAAATCATTTAAAAAATTGCT
Organism: Trichonephila clavata; assembly: GCA_019973975.1. Classification (NCBI taxonomy): domain Eukaryota; kingdom Metazoa; phylum Arthropoda; class Arachnida; order Araneae; family Nephilidae; genus Trichonephila; species Trichonephila clavata. The sequence goes on along the minus strand of BMAO01014458.1, from coordinate 1,276 downwards.
TATGTTAGTTCCCGTAGGAATATGGAGATAAGATATAACTTATGTTACTCGCTGATAATGTAGCTTTCCATTCGTGAATTAATTTTAAAATCGGAGCAGACGTTTCCGAGATTAGCCGGAACAAACAGACAAACCGACATATAGAGATACAGACAAACATTTTAAAAATTAATTTTTTGATGTAAGTACCATATATACCTTAAAATGCATTTAGTAAAAAGCTGCTAATTTGAAATTAAAAACAGACACTTCAATTTTATTTATTTGTATAGATAAATTATTTTTATCTTCTTAATTTTAGCATGTTTTTCTTAAAAAATACTAAACAAATCTAAAAATAAAACAAACAAAAATTTATTGCTCCCTTTTTTTAAAAAAAATATTGTCGCAAGTAGTCGTATATCTTAATTTATATAAACAAATAAATCAAATTGAATAGTCTCTTTGTAAGTTAAAATTAACAGCGTTTTACTAAATGCATTTAAAAGAATATACAATACATACATCAAAAATTAATTTTTAAAATTTTTGTCTGTTGGTCTGTTTATTCCAGCTATTCTCTTAAACGGCTGGACCGATTTGAAAAATTCTTTCACAAATGGAAAGATACATTAAAAGAGAGTAAGATATGATTTATTTCAGCCCCGTATTCTTACGGCAACGGGATTTACGCAGGTAAAACCATGGAGAGTTGCGTACACCCCACCAAGTTGGCTCAAGATTATGCATTTTGTCAATTCCGGAAATTTTTAAAAAATGTTTTCACATTCTTGTATCAAATAACTGAAACGTACTGGAATTTAACTTTTTTACACAAAGATATTTTTTAAATCTTTATTTTTATCAAATGTCAAACGTCTATTATGTTACGGTTATTAAATGTCAAACTCAAACTTTGAGAAATATCGTTAAGTTGGCTATGAAATTTTCTATTCCAACAATCTAGAAATTTTAAAACATATTTTTAAGTAAAAAACGCCTAAAATTTTAGAAATTGCGTGATATTGAAAGAGGTATGATAATATTAAAAGACGGTTTTTGAAAAAATCTATGATTTATCTTATATTTAATATTTGGATTTCTTTATATATTTCAATATAAGGCATTTTTTGCCCAAAAGATTTACTTAAACTGAACTTAGTTATTTTATATGTAGAAATTACTATGAAGAAAGACTAAATATTATTATGGAGGAAGCAATATAATATGCCCTTCGTCGAATAAATTACAGAACTTTAATCAATACTTGTATCATCGTTCGAAAGTTCTAACTTTC